>CAJHQQ010005492.1:0-16583 GCA_905132885.1 Moricandia moricandioides
CACTACAAGAAAACGCTTGCTTAACGACCAACTGTTACGACCACAAAATGGTGGTCGTAATTTTCCGTCGGTATTACGACCAGTTAACAACCAAAGAGATATTGGTCGTAAAACCGAAGTAAAAGTGGGACCACAGACGTTGGTCGTAAATCCAAAGTAAATTAACCTCTAATTTACGACCAAAAGAAATAGTGGTCGTAAAGTAGAAGTTAGTTGACTACGGAGTTACGACCAAATTTGTAGCTTCGAATTAACGACCAAATTACATGCACATGGTAGTTTATTCGAAGTAACATATTTTTGGTCGTAAATTTGTGGTAACATTCCCCACCTACCATTTTCGAAATTTGCCTATAAATACAATCTCATCTTACATTTTTTAGTTACACAGAAAAAAAATTAAACAAGATTTTCCAAAAATAAAGGAAACAAGATATATAGAGTAAAAAATGTCTCGAGATATTTATGAGCTTCGAAGTTGGATGTATACACATAAAGATTCTGAGGGAAGAGTGACATCGGAATTCCTCAACGGGGCAGAAATATTCATGTACCAGGCCGGAAACACGTCTCTCACGAAGGAAACGGGTAAAATGTTTTGTCCATGTGTTAAATGCAAGAATACAAAATTTGCTCTTAGTGAAACGGTTTGGAAGCATATAGTTAATAGAGGATTTACTCCACATTACTACATTTGGTTTCATCATGGAGAAGGTGATAGTATGAATGAAGCTAGTAGTAGTAATCAGTTTGAAAATATTCGTAATAGATCACAACATTTACCTTCGGAGGATCAGGTGGTAGATCATCATGATAGGATGCATGAAATGGTTACTGATGCATTTCGTGAAACAAATCCAGTAATTGCTGCAGAAGTAGAAAATGTAGAGGTGGGAGTAGAAAATGTAGAAGGACCTAACTTGGAAGCCAAAAGATTTTATGACATGTTAGCTGCTGCTAATCAGCCAATTTATGAAGGTTGTAGAGATGGTCTTTCTAAGTTATCATTGGCAGCTAGGATGATGAATATCAAAACTGATTATAACTTACCTGAAGTTTGTATGGATGCATGGGCGGAGTTGTTTAAAGAGTATTTGCCTGAAGATAATGTGAGTGCTGAATCTTATTATGAGATTCAAAAACTGGTTCATAGTCTTGGTTTACCTTCAGAGATGATAGATGTCTGTATAGACAACTGTATGATCTTCTGGAGGAAAGATGCAGAGTTGTTGGAGTGTCGATTTTGTAAGAAGCCACGATATAAACCACAAGGACGTGGACGAACTAGGGTACCGTACCAGCGGATGTGGTACTTACCTATTACGGATAGGCTGAAGAGACTATATCAATCTGAAAAGACTGCGGCAGCGATGAGATGGCATGCATAACATACTCAGAAGGATGGCGAGATCAATCATCCCTCAGATGCAAAAGCATGGAAACACTTGAATTCTGTGCACAAGGATTTTGCAAGCAACATCCGCAATGTTTATCTTGGATTATGCACAGATGGATTTAGTCCTTTTGGAATGTCTGGAAGGCAATACTCACTTTGGCCAGTCATCTTGACACCATACAACCTTCCACCAGAGATGTGTATGCAAAGAGAATTCCTTTTCATGAGTATATTGATACCTGGGCCTAAGCATCCAAAGCGGTCCCTCGATGTTTTCTTACAACCTCTGATAGAAGAATTGAAAGAATTGTGGTCAACAGGGGTGGAAACATATGATTGTTCAACGAGAACCAACTTTACAATGCGAGCCGTTCTTCTGTGGACTATCAGTGACTTTCCAGCATATGGGATGCTATCAGGTTGGACTACGCATGGGAGACTAGCATGTCCTTATTGTATGGGAAGCACTAGCGCATTTCAACTGAAGCATGGTAGAAAGACTTCTTGGTTTGATGAAAATCGGAAATTTCTCCCTCTTAGCCATCCGTATCGACGAAACAGAACGTTATTCAAGGCAAAAGTGGTTGTACGGGACACCGCACCTCCTTATTTATCTGGAGAGGAAATTGAGAAAGATATCGATTACTATGGTGCACAAGAAACAGTCAAGAGAGGAGGTAATTGGCATACTCCTGCAAATATGGCTGATGGTTACGGTACACAGCATAACTGGCACAAAAAGAGTATATTCTGGGAACTTCCATACTGGAAGGATTTACTGTTGCGACACAATCTAGATGTGATGCATATAGAGAAGAACTTCTTTGAGAACATCATAAATACATTACTGAATGTACCCGGGAAGACAAAAGATAACAAGAACTCGAGGTTGGATTTGCCTGGGTTATGTTGTAGGAGTGAGCTGCATATTAAAAGCGATGGGAAAATTCCAGTTCCTATTTTCAGATTGTCAGCAGAAGCGAAGGCGGCGTTGTTGAAGTGGGTGGCATCAGATGTGAAGTTTTCCGATGGATACGTGTCAAATCTATCTAGATGTGTTGAGCAGGGACAAAAGTTTTCTGGGATGAAGAGTCATGACTGTCATGTATTTATGCAACGACTTCTACCATTTGCCTTTGCGGAGTTGCTTCCAAACAATGTTCACGAAGCACTTGCAGGTAACTTTTCGTTTAAATATATAACATATTTGCATGTCGGAGTATTATAGCTTATTAATATGCAATTGGATTAACAGGTATTGGAGCTTTTTTCAGGGATCTCAGCTCACGTACATTAACTGAAGATATCATCAGTCAACTTGATGATAATATCCCGATCTTGATGTGTAATCTTCAGAAAATTTTTCCGCCATCCTTTTTTGACGTCATGGAACATCTAGTTCTCCATCTCCCACACGAGGCATTGCTACGTGGATGATTTAGCGGATGAAGGCAATGAAGATGAATTTGAAGAAAATGATGAAATAGATGATGGTTCAGAAGATGATGACGAGTAATAACATATATATATATATATATATATATATATATATATATATATATATATATATATATATGTATTTTGTATTGTATTAATGTTTTTGAAGTTTTGTATAATTAATACTTTTAGAGTTTTAGTATTTTTTAATATTAATTAAGAATTTAATTTCTGATATATACTTATGAAGTTTAAGGTTGAAGTTTGGGGTTTGGGGTTTGGGGTATAGACAACTGTAGTCTCTTTTTGGTCGTAAAAGACATGTGGTCCCTTTTTGGTCGTAAAAGACATGTGGTCCCTTTTTGGTCGTAAAACACTGGTGGTCCCAGGCTGGTAGTAAAAGTTGGTCCCTGTCTGGTCGTAAATGATTAGTGGTCCCTTTTTGGTCGTAAAACCACATGTGTTCCCTTTTTGGTCGTAAAAGACATGTGGTCCCTTTTTGGTCGTAAAACACTGGTGGTCCCAGGCTGGTAGTAAAAGTTGGTCCCTGTCTGGTCGTAAATGATTAGTGGTCCCTTTTTGGTCGTAAAACCACATGTGGTCCCTTTTTGGTCGTAAAACACTGGTGGTCCCAGGCTGGTCGTAACAGTTGGTCCTTCCCTGGTCGTATATGACTAGTAGTCCCTTTTTGGTCGTTAAATTTCCCTATAAATACCAAGTCCCATTCGAAATTGGAAATGCAAAACACAAACAAATTAAAACATCTATTTCTTTAAACATCAAAACACAAAATTCTTTTTAAATAACATATAGTTTAGTTTTTGCCTAAGAAATTTGTAAAAATATCTTAGACAAATGCTTCCAGTAGATTTGAAATATTTTTATCTGGAACATTTGCCTAAGGTATTTATACATTTTCTTAGGAATATTTTTTTTCATGACTTTTTTTTTTGGTGGTAAATGGGATGTAATGTTTGAATTTGACCTTCTTGTGTCGTAAAGTAGAAGTAAAACTTTGGTCCCGAAGTGGTCGTAAACCTCTGTTGATTCTTATTGGTCGTTAAGTTAAAGTAAATGTTGGACTCTAAGTGGTCGTAAATATATATAGAATCTAATTGGTCGTAATGTCGTCACTAGTGGATGCTGATTAGTCGTAAAAGGTGGTCCCTAATTGGTGGTAAATTCATTTTGGTCGTAATATGGAAGTAGTTTACGACCACATTACGACCAAAGGTAAATCCCTATATAAACTCGTTGAGCAGAGCTCACTTGGTTGTTCACTATACTCTCTCACTAGCCACCACTTTCCCTCTCTTCAGGTATTTTTTTTTTTCGTTTTAGTTTTAGTTTTTAGTTTAGGTGGTTAGTTTAGGTGGTTAGTTTAGGTGGTTAGTTTAGGTGGTAATTAGATTAGGTATGGAAATGGTTTAGCACATGATTAGATTATTAATATTAGATAATTAGTATTTAATTACTTTTAAAATTATTTTGGAATTAATTTATATTAGATAATATATTAGCACATGATTATGTTTCTAATCATAATTAGATTATTTATATTAGATAATTTATATGGTTTGGAAATGGTTTAACATATTATTAGATTATTTATATTAGATAATTAGCACATGATTATGTTTCTAATCATAATTTTTATTTGTATCTGTAGATATGGCCGGGAGAAAGAGATTAAGAAATCACGCAGCGAGACGAAGCCAAACTGTTTCTTACGGCGAAACATTTCTCGGTTCGTCGTCGTCGGATCCATCAGCTACTACCTCTGGCACAGCCCGAGAGTTTGTCGTCCCTGAGACCGCGGCCCAAGGCACTCAACCATCTTATGTGCCTCCTCCTCCGTTTGTGCCACCGCAGCAGCCTCTTGATGAGTTTGACGTCGTGCCTCCCTACTATCCGCAGCAGGATGATCATCAGCAGTATCATGATCATCATCTGCATCAGCTTCATGATCATCAGCAGCAGCATCATGATGATCATCATCATCAGCAGCAGCAGCAACAACATCAGCAGCAACATCCTCCAGTCCATGAAGCTGCTCCGCCTCCTCCTCCGGGTGTCCATCCGGATTTGCTTGTGCCACCGGATGCTCCCTACGCTAGATACACAGTGGAAGATCTTCTCCAAATGCCGGGCCGAGAAGGTTTACCTATCATCGATCCAGATCGACCACCAAACACGCTCTGGTAATTTTAATTATGATTTTTTCCATATATATGAAATTTTAATTGTATATATTTTCATCTAACATTAATCATGAATTTTCAATTTTTTTATATAGGTTTCCAACAGATAATCGCTTGGGACGGAGCGTCGCAAACATCATAAGGTCAAACTTCCGGGAGCCTCATCCGAACTGGTCCCTTACACCGGACCACGTTCGGAGGACTTGGTTCAAATGTTTTGCGGTAAGTTATTTTCTTTCTTACTTAAATTAATTTATTTCAATTTTTAATTTCATTTAAATATTTAATTATTTCATTTAATTATATTCATTATTTTTTGCAGCAAAAATGGAACTGGTCTATTGCAGTCAACGAGACCGTGAAGGAAGGGTTTTACGAGAAGGCGCAAGAACGCCTTAAGAATATTGTCGGCGATTGGAAGGATAAGTGGAGGTTTGATCCCGAGGTCAGCAAATGTAAACCGACCTACATCAGCGATTACGTTTGGAATGGCTTGACGTCTTATTGGAGTGCGCCGAAGTCAGTTAAAACTTCGGCCCGTTGCTCCAACAACCGAATGGCGCGTGATGCTGAGGGTAATTTGGTCGTTGTGCCCCACACTTCTGGACAGACTTCTCATGCAGGGAAAGCTCTACAAATTGTAAGTACTAGCTAAAATTTTAAATATTTTTTTAAAAAAATATTTAATTTGTTTTTAGCTTTTTAATAATTAAATTGTTTATTGATATAATTATTAATTAGGTTAATATATTTAATTATGTTGTTCTGTAGGCTGCGGTGGAAGGAGCACCACCGTCTCTTGCCCGACTTTACAAGTTGACCCATCAGCTTTCTGACGGGACGTTTGTAGATCCCCGAGCAGAGAAGATCTACAACGATGTTGAGGAGCAGATTCAGGAGGTCCAGACCCAGTTGACGGTGGAACAAGGGGAACCCGTTCAGTTATCCATTGTTGAACAAGACAAAATTTTTGAGAAGGTAATTAATTATTATTCGATTTTATAGTTAATTATGTATATACTAATTCATTTAATTAATTTAAAATATTTTAAATGGAAGGTTATCCCGAAGAAGAGGGGACGGATGATCGGGATCGGTACGGTGAACGATGTCCCGAGGGCTAGAGCTGAATACGCTACAAGACAGCAACAAGAATCTCAGCAGCTCTGAACCGATTTGACAACCGCCAACCAAGTCATTTCGACCCTCCGGACGGACAACGAGACCAACAGGAACCACATTAGGGCCATGGCGGAGATGTTTGATGTTATGGCGGAAACAAACCCAGCCCTTGCGGAAATGTGGAGACCTCGACGTTCAACGATCTATCCCGACCTAACTCCAGAAGAACGAGCAAATGCAGAGCGAGGTGCCGATGAACATACCTCCCAGTTTTTCGCAGACATTAATCTTAATAATTAATTAATTTGTTTTCTTATGTAATTTGAATATATATTTTTATTATGTTTTGGATATATTAAGTTAAGTTTATATATTTTCGAAACTGAAGGATTTTTAATTAAATATTAAATTTCGTAAATTAAAAATTTTAAATTTGTGAATTTTAAATTTCTGAATTTTATTTTATTTCTAGAGGTTAAGTGGTCGTACAAAATAAATCAACCAGAAGTTATCTAGTCGTACAATTTACGACCAAGTTGTGTCTATGGTTCAAGGGTAGAGGTGATGTGGTTGTACAATTTACCTCCATTTAAATACTGTTTTACTTTGGATTTGACTTCTACTTTACGACCACCATTTACGACCAATTTACGTCTAACTCTGTGGACGTAACTTTACGTCAAATCAACCTCTAGTGTACGACTACGTTTTTTACATCCGTGTTACGACCAAATTATTTAGTCGTAATATTTAAGTCCACTTTACGACCAAAAGTGAATTACGACGGGCTAATAACGACTAAATGCTTTTCGTTGTTATGTGGTCGTAAGAGGACATTTACTACCACATAACTTCTAAATCTGTGGTCGTTATGCCCACGTTTTCTTGTAGTGTCTTACTTCGTGATTCATTCTGGTTTGATTATGATCAAGAAGAAATTAAAAAATCTCCAAATAGGGTAAACTTGAATCTCTTCGGTTAAAAGTCAGATAACTTCTTCATCATAACTCCTATGATATTGATTAAACTTAAGGGTTATGATACACTGATTTATGAGTCCACATCAAGCTTCTTACATCGTGATTCGTTCTTGTTTGATTAGAATCAAAAAGAAATTGCAAAATCTCAAAAAGTGTAAACTGGAATCACTTCGGTTAAAAGTGGGATAACTTCTTCATCATAACTCATATGATATTGATTCAACTTCAGGGTTAATATACACTTATTTATGATTAAATCAAGCTTCTTAAATCGTGGTTCATTCTGGTTTAATTAGAATCAAGAAGAATTGCCAAATCTCCAAACATGATAAACGAGAATCACTTCGGTTAAAAGTGGGATAACTTCATCATCATAACTCCTCTGATATTGATTCAACTTCAGAGTGATTATACACTGATTTATGAGTTCAAATCAATCTTCGTAAATCGTGACTCATTCTGCTTTGATTAGAATCAAGAAGAAATTGCCAAATCTCAAAACAGGGTAAACTGGAATCACTTGGGTTAAAACTGGGATAACTTCTACATCATAACTCCTATGATATTGATTCAACTTCAGGGTGATTATACACTGATTTATGATTCCAAATCAAGCTTCTTAAATCTTGATTCATTCTGATTTGATTAGAATCAAGAAGAGATTAAAAAATCTCCAAATAGGGTAAACTGGAATCACGTCGGTTGAAAGTGGGATAACTTCTTCATCATAACTCTTATGATATTGATTCAACTTCAGGGTGATTATCCACTGATTTACGAGTCCAAATCAAGCTTCTTACATCGTGATTCATTCTGGTTTGATTAGAATCAAGAAGAAATTGTCAAATCTCAAAACAGGGTAAACTAGAATCACGTCGGTTAAAAGTGGGATAACTTCTTCATCATAACTCCTATGATATTGATTCAACTTCAGGGTGATTATACACTGATTTATGAGTCCACATCAATCTTCTTGAATCGTGGCTCATTCTTCTTTGATTAGAATCAAGAAGAAATTGCCAACTCTCAAAACAGGGTAAACTAGAATCACGTCGGTTAAAAGTGGGATAACTTCTTCATCATAACTCCTATGATATTGATTCAACTTCAGGGTGATTATCCACTGATTTATGAATCCAAATCAAGCTTCTTACATCGTGATTCATTCTGGTTTGATTAGAATCAAGAAGAAATTGCAAAATCTACAGATAGGGTAAACTGAAATCACTTCTGTTAAAAGTGGGATAACTTCTACATCATAACTCCTGTGATATTGATTCAACTTCAGGGTGATTATACACTGATTTATGAGAACAAAATGAAGCTTCTTACATCATTATTCATTCTGTTTTGATTAGAATCAAGAAGAAACTGTCAACTCTCAAAACAGGGGAAACTAGAATCACATCGGTTAAAAGTGGGATAACTTCTTCATCATAACTCCTATGATATTGATTCAACTTCAGGGTGATTATACACTGATTTATGAGTTCAAATGAAGCCTCTTAAATCGTGACTCAGTCTGCTTTGATTAGATTCAAGAAGAAATTGCCGAATCTCAAAATAGTGTAAACTGGAACCACTTGGGTTAAAACTGGGATAACTTCTACATCATAACTCCTATGATATTGATTCAACTTCAGGGTGATTATAAAATGATTTATGAGTAAAAATCAAGCTTCTTAAATCTTGATTCATTCTGGTTTTATTAGAATCAAAAAGAAATTGCAAAATCTCCAAATAGGGTAAACAGGAATCACGTCGGTTGAAAGTGGGATAACTTCTTCGTCATAACTCCTATGATATTAGTTCAACTTCCGGGTGATTATCGAATGATTTATGAGTTTAAATCAAGCTTCTTAGATCGTGTTTCATTCTGGTTTAATTAGAATCAAGAAGAATTGCCAAATCTCCAAACATGGTAAACCAAAATGAATTCGGTTAAAAGTGGGATAACTTCTTCATCATAACTCATATGATATTGATTCAACTTCAGGGTGATTATACACTTATTTATGAGTCCAAATCAAGCGTCTTAAATCGTGATTCATTCTGTTTTGATTAGAATCAAGAAGAAATTGAAAAATCTCCAGAAGTGTAATCATGTCGGTTGAAAGTTGGAGAACTTCTTCATCATAACTCCTATGATATTGGTTTAACTTCAGGGTGATTATCGAATTATTTATGATTTTAAATCAAGATTCTTAGATCTTGTTTAATTCTGGTATAATTAGAATCAAGAAGAATTGCCAAATCTCCAAACATGTTAAACCAGAATGACTTCGTCTAAAAGTGGGATAACTTCTTCATCATAACTCGTATGATATTGATTCAACTTCACTGTGATTATACACTGGTTTATGAGTAAAAGTCAAGCTTCATAAATCGTGAATCATTCTTTTTTGATTAGAATAAAGAAGAAATTGTCAAATCTCAAAACAGGGTAAACTAGAATCACGTCGGTTAAAAGTGGGATAACTTCTTCATCATAACTCCTATGATATTGATTCAACTTCAGGGTGATTTCCCAGTGATTTATGAGTCTAAATCAAGCTTCTTTCATCGTGATTCATTCTGGTTTGATTAGAATCAAGAAGAAATTGCAAAATCTCCAAACAGGGTAAACTAGAATCACTTCGGTTAATAGTGGGATAACTTCTTCATCATAACTACTATGATATTGATTCAACTTCAGGGTGATTATAAACTTATTTTTGAGTCCAAATCAAGCTTCATAAATCGTGGCTCATTCTGCTTTGATTAGAAACAAGAAGAAATTGTCAAATCTCAAAAAAGGGTAAACTAGAATCACGTCGGTTAAAAGTGGGATAACTTCTTCATCATAACTCCTATGATATTGATTAAACTTAAGGGTGATGATCCACTGATTTATGAGTCCACATCAAGCTTCTTACATCGTGAATCATTCTTGTTTGATTAGAATCAAGAAGAAATTGCAAAATCTCAAAACATGGTAAACTTGAATCACTTCGGTTAAAAGTGGGATAACTTCTTCATCATAACTCCTATGATATTGATTCAACTTCAGGGTGAATATACACTGATTTATGAGTCCAAATCAAGCTTCTTACAATGTGACTCATTCTGCTTTAAATAGAATCAAGAAGAAATTACCAAATCTCAAAATAGGGTAAACTGGAATCACTTCGGTTAAAAGTGGGATAACTTCTACATAATAACTCCTATGATATTGATTCAACTTCAGCGTGATTATAAAATGATTTATGAGTCCAAATCAAGATTTTTATATCGTGATTCATTCTGGTTTGTTTAGAATCAAGAAGAAAATGAAAAATCTCCAAATAGGGTAAACAGGAATCACGTCGGTTGAAAGTGGAATAACTTCTTCATCATAACTCCTATGATATTGGTTCAACTTCAGGGTGATTATACACTGATTTATGAGTCCAAATCAAGCTTCTTAAATCGTGACTCTTTCTGGTTTGATTAGAATCAAGAAGAAATTGTCAAATGTCAAAACAAGGAAAACTAGAATCACGTTGGATAAAAGTGGGATAACTTCTTCATCTTAACTCCTATGATATTTATTCAACTTCAGGGTGATTATCCATAAATTTATGAGTCCTATTCAAGCTTCTTACATCGTGATTCATTCTGGTTTGATTAGAATCAAGAAGAAATTGCAAAATCTACAAACAGGGTAAACTGGAATCACCTCGGTTAAAAGTGGGATAACTTCTTCATCATAACTCTTATGATATTGATTCAACTTCAGGGTGATTATCCACTGAATTACGAGTCCAAATCAAGCTTCTTACATCGTGATTCATTCTGGTTTGATTAGAATCAAGAAGAAATTGTCAAATCTCAAAACAGGGTAAACTAGAATCACGTCGGTTAAAAGTGGGATAACTTCTTCATCATAACTCCTATGATATTGATTCAACTTCAGGGTGATTATCCACTGATTTATGAGTCCTAATCAAGCTTCTTACATCGTGATTCATTCTGGTTTGATTAGAATCAAGAAGAAATTACAAAATCTACAAACAGGGTAAACTGGAACCACCGCGGTTAAAAGTGGGATAACTACTTCATCATAACTCTTATGATATTGATTCAACTTCAGGGTGATCATCCACTGATTTATGAGTCCAAATCAAGCTTCTTACATGGTTATTCATTCTGGTTTGATTAGAATCAAGAAGAAATTGCAAAATCTCCAAACAGGGTAAACTGCAATCACTTCCGTTAAAAGTGGGATAACTTCTTCATCATAACTCCTATGATATTGATTCACCTTCAGGGTGATTAGACACTGATTTATGAGTCCAAATCAAGCTTCTTAAATAGTGGCTCATTCAGCTTTGGTTAGAATCAAGAAGAAATTGTCAAATCTCAAAACAGGGTAAACTGGAATCACTTGGGTTAAATGTGGGATAACCTCTTCATCATAACTCCTATGATATTGATTCAACTTCAGGGTGATTATACACTGATTTATGAGCCCAAATCCAGCTTCTTACATCGTAATTCATTCTGGTTTGATTAGGATCAAGAAGAAATTGAAAAATTCCAAATAGGGTAAACTGGAATCACGTCGGTTGAAAGTGGGATAACTTCTTCATCATAACTCCTATGATATTGGTTCAACTTCAGGGTGATTATCGAATAATTTATGATTTTAAATAAAGCTTCTTAGATCGTGGTTCATTCTGGTTTAATTAGAATCAAGAAGAATTACCAAATCTCCAAACAGGCTAAACAAAAATCGCTTCAGTTAAAAGTGGGATATCTTCTTCATCATAACTCCTATGATATTGATTCAACTTCAGGGTTATTATCCATTGATTTATGAGTCCAAATCCAGCTTCTTACATCGTGATTCATTCTGGTTTCATTAGAATGAAGAAGAAATCGCAAAATTTCCAAACATGGTAAATTGGAATCACTTCGGTTAAAAGTGAGATAACTTCTTCATCATAACTCCTCTGATATTGATTCAACTTCAGGGTGATTACAAACTGATTTATGAGTCCAAATCAAGCTTCTTAAATCTTGACTCATTCTGCTTTGATTAGAATCAAGAAGAAATTGTCAAATCTCAAAACATGATAAACTGGAATCACTTGGGTTAAAAGTGGGATAACTTCTTCATCATAACTCATACGATATTGATTCAACTTCAGGGTGATTATACACCGTGATTCTAACTTATCATGTTTGGATATATGACAATTACTACATGAATCTAATGAAATCAAGATGAATGATTATGTAAGAAGCTTGACCTGGCAACATCAATCAGTGTAAAATCACCACAGAGTTAAATCAATCTCATAGGAGTTATGATGAAGTTGTTATCCCACTTTCAAATCAAGTGAATACAGCTTACCAAGTTAGTAAATATAGTAATTTCTTCATGCTTCTTACAAAATCAGGATGAATAAAGATGTAAGAAACTTTATTTGGAAGCATAAATCAGTGGAGAATCACCACAAAGTTGAATCAATCTTATACGAGTTACGATGAAGAAGTTATTCCAGTTTCAAATTAGATTCTTCGAGCTTACCATGTTTGGAATTATGGCAATTCATTCGTGATTCCAATAAAACCAAGATATATGAAGATAAATAACAACTTTATTTGGTAACATAAACCAGTGGAAAATCACCACAACATTAAATCAATCTCATAGAAATTATGATGAAGAAGTTATCCCACTTTCAAATCAGGTGATTCCATCGTACCATGTTTGGTCACATGGTAGTTTCTTCATGACTCTAATCAAAACAGGACGAATGAAGATGTAAAAAGCTTGATTTGGAAACATAAGTAAGTGGACCATCACCACGACATTAAATCAATCGCATAGGAGTTATGATGCAAAAGTTATCTCACTTCTAAATCGGGTAATTTAAGCTTACCCAGTTTGGACATATGACAATTTCTTCATGATTCTAATCAAACTAGTATGAATGAAGATGTGATATTTTTGATTTTGCAACATAATTTAGTGGAAAATCACCACAAATTTGAATCAATCTCATAGAAGTTATGATGAAGAAGTTATCCCACTTTAAAACCAAGTTATTCTAGCATATTATGTTTGGACATATGTAAATTTCTTCATGATTCTAATAAAACCAAGATGACTGAAGATGTAAGAAGTTTAATTGGCAAAATAAATCCGTGGAGAAGCACCAAGAAGTTGAATCAATCTTAAAAGATTTATGATGAAGAAGTTATCCCATTTTTAAATCAAGTGATTCTAGTTTACCATTTTTGGACATATAGAAGTTTTTTTATGCTTTTAATCAAACCAGGATGAATGAAGATATAAAATACTTGTTTTGCCAACATAAATCAGTGGACAATCACCAAGACATTGAATAAATATTATAGGAGTTATAATGAAGAATTATCCCACATTAAAAATAATGTGGTTCCAACTTACCTTGTTTGGATATATGAAAATTTCGTTAGGATTCTAATCAAAATAGGATGAATGGAGACTAAAAAAATGATTTCGCAACATAATTTAGTGGAGAATCACAACGAAGTTGAATAAACATCATAGTTATTATGATGAAAAAATTAACTCTTTCAAATCACGTGATTTCAACTTACTATATTTGTACAGATGGCAAATTCTTCATTATTCTAATCAAACCAGGTTGGATGAAGATTTAAGAATCTTGATTTGTCAACATAAATTAATAGAGAATCATCACGAAGTTGAATAAGTCTGATAAGAGATTTGATAAAGAAGTTATTCCAATTCCAAATAAGGTGATTCCAACTTATTATGTTTGGGCATATGGTTAATTCATTGTGTTTATAATAAAACCAGGATAAATGAAGATGTAAAAGGCTTGAATTGGAAACATAAATCAATGGAGAATTACCACGAATGTTAATCAGTCTCATAGAAGTTGAGATGAAGTTATCCCACTTTTAAAGATGGTGATTCAAGCTTACCATGTTTGGACATATCAATTTATTTTTTATGATTCTAATCAATCTAGGATGAATTAAGATGTAAAAATATTTGTTTGTCAACATAAACCGGTGGGGAATAACCACTACATTGAACTAATGTCATTTGATATATGATTAAGAAGTTATCCCACTTTCAAATCTAGTGATTTCATCTTACCATGTTTGGACAGATGACAGTTTATTCATCTAATCAAAATAGGATGAATGAAGATGTAAAAAAATTGATTTGGCAACATAAATCAGTGGAGAATCACCACGACATTGAATCAATCATTTATGAGTTATGATGAAGAAGTTATCGAATTTTCAAATCAGGTGATTCCAGCTTATCTATTTGGACATATGGTAATTTTTACATGATTCTAATCAAAATAAGAACGAATGAATATTTAAGAATATTGATTTGGGAACATAAACCAGTGGTGAATCACCACGAAGTTGAATCAATCTCATAGGAGTTAAAATGAAGAAGTTATCCCACTTTCAAATCAGGTGATTCCATCTTATCCTATTTGGATATATGGAAAATTTCTTCATGATTCTAACAAAACTAGGATGAATGAAGACGTAAGAATATTGATTTGGTAACACATATTAGTGAAGAATCAACACGAAGTTGAATAAGTTTCAAAGGAGTTTTGATGAAGAAGTTATTCCACTTTGAAATCAGGTCATTCCAACTTATCTTATTAGGATATATTGCAATTTCTTAATGATTATAATCAAACAGGATGAAAGAATATGTAAGAAGTTTAATTTTGCAACATTGATCAATGGAGAAATACCACGAATTAAATCAATATCATAGGAGTTATTATGAAGAAGCAATACCACATATGACAATTTGTTCATTATTATAATCAAAACAGGATGAATGAATGTGCAATAAGCTTTATTTTGCAACATAAATCAGTTGACAATCACCACAAAGTTGAATCAATCTCATAGGAGTTATCATGAAAAAGTTATCTTACTTTCAAATCATGTGATTCCAGCTTACCATGTTTGATCATATGAAATTACTTCATGATTCTAATCAAACAAAGATGAATGACGATGTAAGAAGCTTGATTTGGAAAAATTAATCAGTGGTGAATCACTACGAAGTTGAATCAGTGTCGTAGAAGATATGATGAAGTTACCCACTTTAAAGTCAAGTGATTTTAACTTATCCCGTTTTGATATATGTAAATTTCTTCATGATTCTAATCAAACCATGATGATTGAAGATGTAAGAAGTTTGATTTGGCAACCTAAATCAGTGGAGAATCACCATGAAGTAAATCAATCTTTATGGATTTATGATGAAGAAATTCTCTCACTTTCAAATCAAGTGATTCCACCTTACCATGTTTAAAAATATGGCAATATCTTCATTGTTTTAATCAAATCGGGATGAATGAAGGTGTAAGGAGCTTGATTTTGAAACATAAATTTGCAACAACCCGCCCTATGGGACCCAGCAGGCGCTGCAGAACATCAACCCTAACCCCTCCCCTATGATACAACCTGCCCAAAATCACCCCTAGGCCTCAGCTCACATATAGGTTATTGGTGCACTTGGCGTTACTCGAACCCAATACCTCACCCTTTAAAAACTCTCCCACAGAGACGCTGTCAATTGATGACAGCTTCTTTGTGGGAGAGTTGTTAAAGTGTGAGGTCTTGGGTTCGAATAACACCAAGTGCACCAATAACCTATCTATGAGCCGATGCCCCAGAGAGCAGGTTGTATCACAGGGGAGGGGGGGGGGTTGTAACACCCCCAGACCATCCTAGGCCGGACTAACCCGGAACGACCCGGAAGCGTTGAGTTTGGCGAGTACCACAGTCAGTCCAGTCAAAACTTCAGAAAAAATCCGAAGTCTCGACCAGTCGGACCACAATACCGCCCCTCTCGACCTCAGCCTAAGGTTTGCCAACCCGTACCTTTGTCGAGAGTTGTGTTAAGTTTGGACAAAACTATATATCAGCGTTCTACAGGAATTTTATTAAACAAACATACTTTTATTTGTTTTACAAAGTCGGGAACTCGACTAAGTCCTCAAAATACAACAAAAGAAAATATGAAGTCAACTTGGTACCCATGAAAAACAAAACGAGTGAAAACATAAGCATCTTGCTCCTTGCAAACAACACCGGAAAACTACGCTGCACTCGTCCTCTGCACCCCGCAAATGCCCGACCCTCTAAGGTTACCTGCATAGTAGACGAGGGCATGAGTAATTGAAAATTACTCAATGAGTTCCCTAAACTAAACAACAATTCCCCCTTCAGCCTATGCTCAAACACAAAACAAGCAATCACAAATAAATATGCATGCAAACAAACAATGCGAAAGAGTAAACGTGCTACTACTAATGCAATGAAACTAGTCACACCACGGAGACCTAAAAACACACAAATGCAATCTAAACTCAATCATTGACTCAACAACACAAAAAAAAAACAAACAAAGGATGG
>CAJHQQ010005493.1:0-16578 GCA_905132885.1 Moricandia moricandioides
ATGATTCTAAACTGACTTATGAGTCTAAATCAAGATTCTTACATCTTAATTCATTCTGGTTTGATTAGAATCAAGAAGAAATTGCCAAATCTCCAAACAAGGTAAACTGGAATCACTTCGGTTAAAAGTGGAATAACATCTTCATCATAACTCCTATAATATTGATTCAACTTCAGGGTGATTATCCACTGATTTATGAGTCCAAATAAAGCTTCTTACATCTTGGTTCATTCTGGTTTGATTAGAATCAAGAAGTAATTGCCAAATATCCAAACAGGATAAACTGGAGTCACTTCGGTTAAAAGTGAGATAACTTCTTCATCATAACTCCTATGATCTTGATTCAACTTCAGGGTGATTCTACACTGATTAATTAGTTCAAATCAAGCTTCTTACATCGTGATTCATTCTGGTTTTATTAGTATCAAGAATAAATTGCCAAATCTCCAAACAGGGCAAACTGGAATCACTTTGGTTAAAAGTGGGATAACTTCTTCATCATAAGTCCAATGATATTGATTCACCTTCAGGATTATTCTACTCTGATTTATGAGTCCAAATCAATATTCTTACATCTTGATTCATTCTGGTTTGATTAGATTCAAGAAGAAATTGCCAAATCTCCAAACAGGGTAAACTGGAATCACTTCGGTTAAAAGTGGGATAACTTCTTCATCATAACTCCAATGATATTGATTCAACTTCAGGGTGATTATCCACTGATTTATGAGTCCAAATAAAGCCTCTTACATCTTGATTCATTCTGGTTTGATTAGAATCAAGAACAAATTGCCAAATCTCCAAACAGGGTAAACTGGAGTCACTTTGGTTAAAAGTGGGATAACTTCTTCATCATAACTCCTATGATCTTGATTCAAATTCAGGGTGATTCTAAACTGATTTATGAGTCCAAATCAAGCTTCTTACATCGTGATTCATTCTGGTATGATTAGAATTAAGAAGAAATTGCCAAATCTCCAAACAGGTATATTGGAATCACTTCGGTTAAAAGTGGGATATGTTCTTCATCATAACTCCTATGATGAAAGTTTAAGAAGATTTGAGCTAAGTATTGTGAAGAACCATGAAGAACCATGAAGAAAAATGAAGAACAATGGAGAGAGAGAGAGAGAGAGAGAGAGAATCTCGTGACCAAAGAGAGAGAGAGATGAGGAAAATATGTTTCCTTGCCTTTCTTAGTTCTGGATACATGTCTTTATATAGACCAGACAATACATAAAATAATCAGAAAAGTTTGAATAAAGAAAAAATAAATTAATGAGACGGAGCAATGGCAGGGACTGAGGGATGCCAGGGACAAACTGAGGGATGCCAGGGACAGTCTAAGGGATGTCAGGGACAGTCTGAGGGATGCCAGGGACTGAGGAATGGAAGGGACAGTCTGAGGAGGAGCAGAGGCACTTCCAGCAATGTAGGAAAGGGACAGGAGCTAAGTGGTCCACTCTCCTTAACACAACATGTGACTTCTCTCCCTAAAGATTCTCTGCCTCTAGTCGAAATCCTCTTTGGTTCCTCATGCCTTGATTTATTCTTCTCTATCATTCATGTCTTCATGTCAACACAGGGTCATTCTACACTGATTTATGAGTCCAAATCAAGCTTCTTACGTCTTGATTCATTCTGGTTTGATTAGAATGAAGAAGAAATTGCCAAATCTCCAAACATGTATACTGAAATCACTTCGGTTAAAAGTGGGATAACTTCTTTATCATAACTCCTATGATCTTGATTCAACTTCAGGGTGATTCTACACTGATTAATGAGTAAAAATCAAGCTTCTTACATCGTGATTCATTCTTGTTTTATTAGTATCAAGAATAAATTGCCAAATCTCCAAACAGGGCAAACTGGAATAACTTCGGTTAAAAGTGGGATAAATTCTTCATCATAAGTCCAATGATATTGATTCAACTTCAGGATTACTCTACACTGATTTATGATTCCAAATCAATATTCTTACATCTTGATTCATTCTGGTTTGATTAGAATCAAGAAGAAATTGCCAAATATTCAAACAGGGTAAACTGGAATCACTTCGGTTAAAACTGGAATAAGATCTTTATGATAAATCCAAAGATATTGATTCAAATTCAGGATGATTCTACAATGATTTATGAATCCAAATCAAGATTCTCACATCTTGATTCATTCTGGTTTTGATTAGAATCAAGAAGAAATTGCCAAATCTCCAAATAGGGAAAACTGGAATCACTTCGGTTAAAAGTGAGATAACTTCTTCATCATAACTCCAATGATATTGATTCAACTTCAGGATGATTCTATACTGATTTATGAGTCCAAATCAAGTTTTTACATCTTGATTCATTCTGGTTTGATTAGAATCAAGAAGAAATTGCCAAATCTCCAAACAGGGTAAACTGGAATCACTTCGGTTAAAAGTGGGATAACTTCTTCATCATAACTCCTATGATCTTGATTTAACTTCAGGGTGATTCTAAGCTGAATTATGAGTCTGAATCAAGATTCTTACATCGTGATTCATTCTGGTTTTATTTGTATCAAGAAGAAATTGCCAAATCTCCAAACAGGGTAAACTGGAATCACTGGTTAAAAGTGAGATAACTTCTTCATCATAACTCCAATGATATTGATTCAACTCCAGGGTGATTATGCACTGATTAATGAGTCCAAATCAAGCTTCTTACATCGTGATTCATTTTGGTTTTATTAGTATCAAGAATAAATTGCCAAATCTCCAAACAGGGTTAACTGGGATCACTTCGGTTAAAAGTGGGATAACTTCTTCATCATAAGTCCAATGATATTTATTCAACTTCAGGATGATTCTAAACTGATTTATGAGTATAAATCAAGATTCTTACATCTTGATTCATTCTTTTTTTATTAGAATCAAGAAGAATTTGTCAAATCTCCAAACATGGTTAACTGGGATCACTTCGATTAAAAGTGGGATAAATTCTTCATCATAACTCCTATGATCTTGCTTCAACTTCAGGGTGGTTCTACACTGATTTATGATTCCAAATCAAGCTTCTTACATCGTGATTCATTCTGGTTTTATTAGTATCAAAAAGAAATTGCCAAATCTCCAAATAGGGCAAACTGGAATCACTTCGGTTAAAAGTGGGATAACTTCTTCATCATAAGTCCAATGATATTGATTCAACTTCAGGATTATTATACACTGATTTATGAGTCCAAATAAAGATTCTTAAATCTTGATTCATTCTGGTTTGATTAGAATCAAGAAGAAATTGCCAAATCTCCAAACATGGTAAACTGGAATCACTTTGGTTAAAAGTGGAATAACATCTTCATCATAACTCCTATGATATTAATTCAACTTCATGATGATTATAAAGTTATTTATGAGTCCAAATCAAGCTTCTTACATCGTGATTCATTCTGGTTTTATTAGTATCCTGAAGAAATTGCCAAATCTTCAAACAGGGTAAACTGGAATCACTTCGGTTAAAAGTGGGATAACTTCTTCATCATAACTTCAATGATATTGATTCAACTTCAGGGTGATTCTACATTGATTTATGAGTCCAAATCAAAATTCTTACATCGTGATTGATTCTGGTTTTATTAGTATCAAGAATAAATTGCCAAATCTCCAAACAGGGTAAACTCGAATCACTTCGGTTAAAAGTGGGATAACTTCTTCATCATATGTCCAATGATATTGATTCAAATTCAGGATGATTCTACACTGATTTATGAATTCAAATCAATATTCTTACATCGTGATTCATTCTGTTTTTATTAGTATCAAGAAGAAATTGACAAATCTCCAAATATGTCAAACTGAAATCACTTCGGTTAAAAGTGGGATAACTTCTTCATCATAAGTCCAATGATAGTGATTCAACATCAGAATTATTCTAAACTGATTCATGAGTCCAAATCAAGATTCTTACATCTTGATTCATTCTGGTTTGATTAGAATAAAGAAGAAATTGCCAAATCTCCAAACAGGGTAAACTGGAATCACTTCGGTTAAAAGTGGAATAACATCTTTATCATAACTCCTATGATATTGATTCAACTTCAGAATGATTATACACTGATTTATGAGTGCAAATAAAGATTCTTACATCTTTATTCATTCTGGTTTGATTAGAATCAAGAAGAAATTGCCAAATCTCCAAACATGGTAAACTGGAGTCACTTCGGTTAAAAGTGGGATAACTTCTTCATCATAACTCCTACGATCTTGATTCAAATTCAGGGTGATTATAAATTGATTTAGGAGTCCAAATAAAGCTTCTTACTTCGTGATTCATTCTGGCTTTATTAGTATCAAGAAGAAATTGCCAACTCTCCAAACAAGGCAAACTGGAATCACTTCGGTTAAAAGTGAGATAACTTCTTCATCATAAGTCCAATGATATTGATTCAACTTCAGAATTATTATACACTGATTTATGAGTCCAAATCAAGATTCTTACATCTTGATTCATTCTAGTTTGATTAGAATCCAGAAGAAATTGCCAAATCTCCAAACAGGGTAAGCTGGAATCACTTCGGTTAAAAGTGGAATAACATCTTTATCATAACTCCTATGATATTGATTCAACTTCAGGATGATTATACACTGATTTATGAGTCCAAATCAAGCTTCTTACATCATGATTCATTTTGGTTTTATTAGTATTAAGAATAAATTGCCAAATCTCCAAACAGGGCAAACTGGAATAACTTTGGTTAAAAGTAGGATAACTTCTTCATCATAACTCCAATGATATTGATTCAACTTCAATATTCTTACATATTGATTTATTCTGTTTTGATTAGAATCAAGAAGAAATTGCTAAATCTCCAAACAGGGTAAACTAGAATCACTTCGGTTATAAAATTGGAATAAGATCTTTATCATAACTCCAATGATATTGATTCAAATTCAGGATGATTCTACACCGATTTATGAGTCCAAATCAAGCATCTTATATCTTGATTATTCTGGTTTTGAATAGAATCAAGAAGAAATTGTCAAATCTCCAAATAGGGCAAACTGGAATCACTTCGGTTAAAAGTGGGATAACTTCTTCATCATAACTCCAATGATATTGATTCAACTTCAGGATGATTCTACATTTATTTATGAGTCCAAATAGAGCTTCTTACATCTTGATTCATTCTGATTTTATTTGTATCAAGAAGAAATTGCCAATTCTCCAAACAGGGTAAACTGGGATCACTTCAGTTAAAAGTGGGATAACTTCTTCATCATAAGTCCAATGATATTGATTCAACTTCAGGATGATTCTACACTGATTTATGAGTCTAAATCAAGATGCTTAGATCTTGATTCATTCTGGTTTGAATAGAATCAAGAAGAAATTGCCAAATCTCCAAACAGGGTAAACTGGAATCACTTCGGTTAAAAGTGGAATAACATCTTCATCATAACTCCTATGATATTGATTCAACTTCACGGTGATTATCCACTGATTTATGAGTCCAAATAAAGCTTCTTACATCTTGATTCATTCTGGTTTGATTAGAATCAAGAAGAAATTGCCAAATCTCCAAATAGGGTAAACTAGAGTCACTTCGGTTAAACGTGGGATAACTTCTTCATCATAACTCCTATGATCTTGATTCAACTTCAGGGTGATTCTACACTGATTAATGAGTCCAAATAAAGCTTCTTACATCGTGATTCATTCTTGTTTTAGGAGTATGAAGAAGAAATTGCCAACTCTCCAAACATGGCAAACTGGAATCACTTCGGTTAAAAGTGGGATAACTTCTTCATCATAACTCCACTGATATTGATTCAACTTCAGGGTGATTATCCACTGATTTATGAGTCCAAATAAAGCTTCTTATGTCTTGATTCATTCTGGTTTGATTAGAATCAAAAAGAAATTACCAAATCTCCAAACAGGGTAAACTGGAGTCACTTCGGTTAAAAGTTGGATAACTTCTTCATCATAACTCCTATGATCTTGATTCTAATTCAGGGTGATTATAAACTGATTTATGAGTCCAAATAAAACTTCTTACATCGTGATTCATTATGGTTTTATTAGTATCAAGAAGAAATTGTCAACTGTCCAAACAAGGCAAACTGGAATCACTTCGGTTAAAAGTGAGATAACTTCTTCATCATAACGCCAATGATATTGTTTCAACTTCAGGATGATTCTACACTGATTTATGAGTCCAAATCAAGCTTCTGACGTCTTGATTCATTCTGGTTTGATTAAAATCAAGAAGAAATTGCCAAATTTCCAAACAGGTATATACTAGAATCACTTCCGTTAAAAGTGGGATAACTTCTTCATCATAACTCCTATGATCTTGATTCAACTTCAGGGTGATTCTACACAGATTTATGAGTCCAAATCAAGCTTCTTACATCGTGATTCATTCTGGTTTTATTAGTATCAAGAAAAAATTGCCAAATCTCCAAACAGGGCAAACTGGAATCACTTCGGTTAAAAGTGAGATAACTTCTTCATCATAAGTACAATGATATTGATTCAACTTCAGGGTGATTCTACACTGATTTATGAGTCCAAATCAACATTCTTTAATATTTATTTATTCTGGTTTGATTAGAATCAAGAAGAAATTGCCAAACCTCCAAACAGGGTAAACTGGAATCACTTCGGTTAAAACTGGAATAAGATCTTTATCATAACTCCAATGATATTGATTCAAATTCAGGATGATTCTACACCGATTTATGAGTCCAAATCAAGATTCTTACATCTTCATTCATTCTGGTTTTGATTAGAGTCAAGAAGAAATTGCCAAATCTCCAAATAGGGCAAACTGGAATCACTTCGGTTAAAAGTGGGATAAATTCTTCATCATAACTCCAATGATATTGATTCAACTTCAGGATGATTCTACACTTTTTATGCATCCAAATAGAGCTTCTTACATATTTATTCATTCTTGTTTTATTTGTATCAAGAAGAAATTGCCAATTCTCCAAACAGGGTAAACTGGGATCACTTCGGTTAAAAGTGGGATAACTTCTTCATCATAAGTCCAATGATATTGATTCAACTTCAGGATGATTCTAAACTGATTTATGAGTCTAAATAAAGATTCTTACATCTTGATTCATTCTGGTTTGAATAGAATCAAGAAGAAATTGCCAAATCAGCAAACAGGGTAAACTAGAATCACTTCGGTTAAAAGTGGAATAACATCTTCATCATAACTCCTATGATATTGATTCAACTTCAGGGTGATTATCCACTGATTTATGAGTCCAAATAAAACTTCTTACATCTTGATTCTCTCTGGTTTGATTAGAATCAAGAAGAAATTGTCAAATCTCCAAACAGGGTAAACTGGAGTCACTTCGGTTAAAAGTGGGATAACTTCTTCATCATAACTCCTATGATCTTGATTCAACTTCAGGGTGATTCGACACTGATTAATGAGTCCAAGTAAAGCTTCTTACATCGTGATTCATTCTTGTTTTAGGAGTATGAAGAAGAAATTGCAACCTCTCCAAACATGGCAAACTGGAATCACTTCGGTTAAAAGTGGGATAACTTCTTCATCATAACTCCAATGATATTGATTCAACTTCAGGGTGATTATCCACTGATTTATGAGTCCAAATAAATCTTCTTACATCTTGATTCATTCTGGTTTGATTAGAATCAAGAAGAAATTGTCAAATCTCCAAACAGGGTAAACTGGAGTCACTTCGGTTAAAAGTGGGATAACTTCTTCATCATAACTCCTATGATCTTGATTCAAATTCAGGGTGATTATAAACTGATTGATGAGTCCAAATAAAGCTTCTTACATCGTGATTCATTCTGGTTTTATTAGTATCAAGAAGAAATTGTCAACTCTCCAAACAAGGCAAACTGGAATCACTTATGTTTAAAGTGGAATAACTTATTCATCATAATTCCAATGATATTTTTTCAACTTCAGGATGATTCTACACTGATTTATGAGTCCAAATCAAGCTTCTTACGTCTTGATTCATTCTGGTTTGATTAAAATCAAGAAGAAATTGCCAAATTCCAAACAGGTATATACTCGAATCACTTCCGTTAAAACTGGGATAACTTCTTCATCATAACTCCTATGATCTTGATTCAACTTCAGGGTGATTCTACACTGATTTATGAGTCCAAATCAAGCTTATTACATTGTGATTCATTCTGGCTTTATTAGTATCAAACTGGAATCACTTCGGTTATAAGTGAGATAACTTCTTCATCATAAGTACAATGATATTGATTCAACTTCAGGATTATTTTACACTGATTTATGAGTCCAAATCAATATTCTTACATCTTGATTCATTCTGGTTTGATTAGAATCAAGAAGAAATTGCCAAATCTCCAAACAGGGTAAACTGGAATCACTTCGGTTAAAAGTGGAATAACATCTACATCATAACTCCTATGATATTGATTCAACTTCAGGATGATTATCCACTGATTTATGAGTCCAAATAAAGTTTCTTACATCTTGATTCATTCTGGTTTGATTAGAATCAAGAAGAAATTGTCAAATCTCCAAACAGGGTAAACTAGAGTCACTTTAGTTAAAAGTGGGATAACTTCTTCATCATAACTCCTATGAGTTTGCGGAAGAAATAATGAGTTTAGGAGCTTAAAGCTCTGATACCATGTAAGTTTTATGAAGAAAAAGGTGAAGAACACCAAGAACAGAGGAAAGAGATAGAGTTTGATTCGTTTGTGGAAGAGAAAGAGAGAGAGAGAGTAGGGTTTCTCGAGAGAGAGAGAGAGTAGGCAGAGAATAGGAGTTTTGTCTCCTTACTTTATTTAGGAACTGAATTACAAACTATATAGACTACTTCTGGACACAAGAATACACAAGGAAATAATAAACAAAAGGGAGAGAGTGGAGACAAAAGGGCTCGGACAGGTCTGATGAATGTGACATCTCGTCCACCCCTTCTCTCCTTAACCCAACATGTGATCTTCCTTTGGTCTCTAGCTCCAACCGTTCCTTTCTTCTGATTTAAATCGTCCAGACCCCTTGGAGAGTTCCCAAAGAATATTCCTTAGGCAGAAGCTTGCTTGGCTTGCACACTAAGGTAGGTTAGGTCATCCGTACACATTGTATTGATCTGAGACAATAAAGAAGGCAAAGACATAAACAATAGAAGGAGATCAAGAGAGTGATTCTGGATTGATCAAGACAAGATGATCAAGACAAGAAGAAATAATCTGGACAATAAAAATAGTTTATGTCTGTACAGACCTAACGAGTGTTATCTATGATCTATCTTGGATTGCAAGGCAAGGCAGAGGTCTGGGGTCGCCTAACTTAACCTTAAGAAGTTGGGAAGACCATTGGGGTTGAGTTAACCAGCTACTATGGTTAAGTTTGAATTCAAATCCAGATCTACTGCAAAAAAAAAAAAGAGATGTTGGGTCAGAATACAGTCTTTGGACCAGTGTGTTCTTAATTACCTCTCTCTTTCTTCTCTGTCTTTAAATATGTTGTAATCAACAAGAAATTAGATTAAGGAGACAGAACTCCTATTCTCTGCCTACTCTCTCTCTCTCGAGAAACCCTACTCTCTCTCTCTTTCTCTTACACAAACGAATCAAACTCTATCTCTTTCCTCTGTTCTTGGTGTTCTTCACCTTGTTCTTCATAAAACTTACATGGTATCAGAGCTTTAAGCTCCTAAACTTCATCTTGTCTTGATCAATCCAGAATCACTCTCTTGATCTCCTTCTATTGTTTATGTCTTTTCCTTCTTTATTGTCTCAGATCAATACTCCCCCTCAAGCTTGACCCAATGCACTGGTCAAGCTTTGGAAACCATGAAGACTTCCCTCATTAAAACCTTGGTATGCAAAACCCATTTGGGACAAAAACATACTAAGGAAAAAGAGTAGAAGATCCATGGCTAAGAGGATCATGTCTTGGTGATTTCAGTGAGTCCAAGCTTGGATAGATGGACTCACACACCTTGGGCTTGCAGCCTTAGTGAAGATGTCGGCTAACTGATCTTCACTTCTTGTATAGCATGGTAAGATAGTTCCTTGGATCACCATTTGTCTTACTTTGTGGCAGTCCACCTCAATGTGTTTGGTTCTCTCGTGGAATACTGAGTTTGAGGCTATGTGTATGGCTGCCTGGTTGTCACAATGCATAGTTATTGGGATCACTTCCGTTAAAAGTGGAATCACTTCGGTTATAAGTGAGATAACTTCTTCATCATAAGTACAATGATATTGATTCAACTTCAGGATTATTCTACACTGATTTATGAGTCCAAATCAATATTCTTACATCTTTATTCATTCTGGTTTGATTAGAATCAAGAAGAAATTGCCAAATCTTCAAACAGGGTAAACTGGAATCACTTCGGTTAAAATTGGAATAACATCTACATCATAACTCCTATGATATTGATTCAACTTCAGGATGATTATCCACTGATTTATGAGTCCAAATAAATCTTCTTACATCTTGATTCATTCTGGTTTGATTAGAATCAAGAAGAAATTGCCAAATCTCCAAACAAGGTAAACTAGAGTCACTTCAGTTAAAAGTGAAATAACTTCTTCATCATAACTCCTATGATCTTGATTCAACTTCAGGGTGATTATAAACTGATTTATTGTAAGTTTTATGAAGAAAAAGGTGAAGAACACCAAGAACAGAGGAAAGAGATAGAGTTTGATTCGTTTGTGGAAGAGAAAGAAAGAGAGAGTAGGGTTTCTCGAGAGAGAGTAGGCAGAGAATAGGAGTTTTGTCTCCTTACTTCATTTAGGAACTGAATTACAAACTATATAGACTACTTATGGACACAAGAATACACAAGGAAATAATAAACAAAAGGGAGAGAGTGGAGACTAAAGGGCTCGGACAGGTCTGATGAAAGTGACATCTTGTCCACCCCTTCTCTCCTTAACCCAACATGTGATCTTCCTTTGGTCTCTAGCTCCAACCGTTCCTTTCTTCTGATTTAAATCATCCAGACCCCTTGGAGAGTTCCCAAAGAATATTCCTTAGGCAGAATCTTGCTTGGCTTGCACACTAAGGTAGGTTAGGTCATCCGTACACATTGTATTGATCTGAGACAATAAAGAAGGCAAAGACATAAACAATAGAAGGAGATCAAGAGAGTGATTCCGGATTGATCAAGACAAGATGATCAAGACAAGAAGAAATAATCTGGACAATAAAAATAGTTTATGTCCGTACAGACCTAACGAGTGTTATCTATGATCTATCTTGGATTGCAAGGCAAGGCACAGGTCTAGGGTCGCCTAACTTAACCTTAAGAAGCTTGGGAAGACCATTGGGGTTGAGTTAACCAGCTACTATGGTTAAGTTTGAATTCAAATCCAAATCTACTGCAAAAAAAAAAGAGATGTTGGGTCAGAATACAGTCTTTGGACCAATGTGTTCTTAATTACCTCTCTCTTTCTTCTCTGTCTTTAAATATGTTGTAATCAACAAGAAATTATATTAAGGAGACAGAACTCCTATTCTCTGCGTACTCTCTCTCTCTCGAGAAACCCTACTCTCTCTCTCTTTCTCATACATAAACTATTTTTATTGTCCAGATTATTTCTTCTTGTCTTGATCATCTTGTCTTGATCAATCCAGAATCACTCTCTTGATATCCTTCTATTGTTTATGTCTTTTCCTTCTTTGTTGTCTCAGATCAATACTCCCCCTCAAGCTTGACCCAATGCACTGGTCAAGCTTGGAAACCATGAAGACTTCCCTCATTAAAACCTTGGTATGCAAAACCCATTTGGGACAAAAACATACTAAGGAAAATGAGTAGAAGATCCATGGCTAAGAGGATCAGTGAGTCCAAGCTTGGATAGATGGACTCACACACCTTGGTGCTTGCAGCCTTAGTGAAGATGTCGGCTAACTGATCTTCACTTCTTGTATAGCATGGTACGATAGTTCCTTGGATCACCATTTGTCTTACTTTGTGGCAGTCCACCTCAATGTGTTTGGTTCTCTCGTGGAATACTGAGTTTGAGGCTATGTATATGGCTGCCTGGTTGTCACAATGCATAGTTATTGGGATCACTTCCGTTAAAAGTGGGATAACTTCTTCATCATAAGTCCAATTATATTGATTCAACTTCAGGATGATTCTACACTGATTTATGAGTCCTCAAGATTCTTACATCTTTATTTATTCTGGTTTGATTAGAATCAAGAAGAAATTGCCAAATCTCCAAACAGGGTAAACTGGAATCACTTCGGTTAAAAGTGGACTAACATCTTCATCATAACTCCTATGATATTGATTCAACTTCAGGATGATTATCCACTGATTTATGAGTCCAAATAAAGCTTCTTACATCTTGATTCATTCTGGTTTGATTAGAATCAAGAAGAAATTGCCAAATCTCCAAACAAGGTAAACTAGAGTCACTTCAGTTAAAAGTGAAATAACTTCTTCATCATAACTCCTATGATCTTGATTCAACTTCAGGGTGATTATAAACTGATTTATTTTAAGTTTTATGAAGAAAAAGGTGAAGAACACCAAGAACAGAGGAAAGAGATAGAGTTTGATTCGTTTGTGGAAGAGAAAGAGAGAGAGAGTAGGGTTTCTCGAGAGAGAGTAGGCAGAGAATAGGAGTTTTGTCTCCTTACTTCATTTAGGAACTGAATTACAAACTATATAGACTACTTATGGACACAAGAATACACAAGGAAATAATAAACAAAAGGGAGAGAGTGGAGACTAAAGGGCTCGGACAGGTCTGATGAAAGTGACATCTTGTCCACCCCTTCTCTCCTTAACCCAACATGTGATCTTCCTTTGGTCTCTAGCTCCAACCGTTCCTTTCTTCTGATTTAAATCATCCAGACCCCTTGGAGAGTTCCCAAAGAATATTCCTTAGGCAGAATCTTGCTTGGCTTGCACACTAAGGTAGGTTAGGTCATCCGTACACATTGTATTGATCTGAGACAATAAAGAAGGCAAAGACATAAACAATAGAAGGAGATCAAGAGAGTGATTCCGGATTGATCAAGACAAGATGATCAAGACAAGAAGAAATAATCTGGACAATAAAAATAGTTTATGTCCGTACAGACCTAACGAGTGTTATCTATGATCTATCTTGGATTGCAAGGCAAGGCACATGTCTAGGGTCGCCTAACTTAACCTTAAGAAGCTTGGGAAGACCATTGGGGTTGAGTTAACCAGCTACTATGGTTAAGTTTGAATTCAAATCCAAATCTACTGCAAAAAAAAAAGAGATGTTGGGTCAGAATACAGTCTTTGGACCAATGTGTTCTTAATTACCTCTCTCTTTCTTCTCTGTCTTTAAATATGTTGTAATCAACAAGAAATTATATTAAGGAGACAGAACTCCTATTCTCTGCCTACTCTCTCTCTCTCGAGAAACCCTACTCTCTCTCTCTTTCTCATACATAAACATTTTTATTGTCCACATTATTTCTTCTTGTCTTGATCATCTTGTCTTGATAAATCCAGAATCACTCTCTTGATATCCTTCTATTGTTTATGTCTTTTCCTTCTTTGTTGTCTCAGATCAATACTCCCCCTCAAGCTTGACCCAATGCACTGGTCAAGCTTGGAAACCATGAAGACTTCCCTCATTAAAACCTTGGTATGCAAAACCCATTTGGGACAAAAACATACTAAGGAAAATGAGTAGAAGATCCATGGCTAAGAGGATCAGTGAGTCCAAGCTTGGATAGATGGACTCACACACCTTGGTGCTTGCAGCCTTAGTGAAGATGTCGGCTAACTGATCTTCACTTCTTGTATAGCATGGTACGATAGTTCCTTGGATCACCATTTGTCTTACTTTGTGGCAGTCTACCTCAATGTGTTTGGTTCTCTCGTGGAATACTGAGTTTGAGGCTATGTATATGGCTGCCTGGTTGTCACAATGCATAGTTATTGGGATCACTTCCGTTAAAAGTGGGATAACTTCTTCATCATAAGTCCAATTATATTGATTCAACTTCAGGATGATTCTACACTGATTTATGAGTCCTCAAGATTCTTACATCTTTATTTATTCTGGTTTGATTAGAATCAAGAAGAAATTACCAAATCTCCAAACAGGGTAAACTGGAATCACTTCGGTTAAAAGTGGACTAACATCTTCATCATAACTCCTATGATATTGATTCAACTTCAGGATGATTATCCACTGATTTATGAGTCCAAATAAAGCTTCTTACATCTTGATTCATTCTGGTCTGATTAGAATCAAGAAGAAATTGCCAAATCTCCAAACAGGGTAAACTGGAATCACTTCGGTTAAAAGTGGAAAAAACTTCTTCATCATAACTCCTATGGTACTGATTCAACTTCAGGGTGATTATCCACTGATTTATGAGTCCAAATAAAGCTTCTTAAATCTTGATTCATTCTGGTTTGATTGGAATCACAAAGAAATTGCAAAATCTCCAAACAGGGTAAACTTGAGTCACTTCGGTTAAAAGTGGGATAACTTCTTCATCATAACTCCTATGATCTTGATTCAACTTCAGGGTGATTCTAAACTGATTTATGAGTCCAAATCAAGATTCTTACATCATGATTCATTCTGGTTTTATTTGTATCAAGAAGAAATTGCCAAATCTCCAAACAGGGTAAACTGGAGTCACTTCGGTTAAAAGTGGGATAACTTCTTCATCATAACTCCTATGATCTTGATTCAACTTCAGGATAATTCTACACTGATTTATGAGTCCAAATCAAGATTCTTACATCTTGATTCATTCTGGTTTGATTAGAATCAAGAATAAATTGCCAAATCTCCAAACAGGGTAAACTGGAATCACTTCGGTTAAAAGTGGAATAACATCTTCATCATAACTCCTATGATATTGATTCAACTTCAGGATGATTATCCAATGATTTATGAGTCCAAATAAATCTTCTTACATCTTGATTCATTCTGGTTTGATTAGAATCAAGAAGAAATTGCCAAATCTCCAAACATGTATACTGGAATCACTTCGGTTAAAAGTGGGATAACTTCTTCATCATAACTCCTATGATCTTGATTCAACTTCAAGGTGATTCTACACTGATTAATGATTCCAAATCAATCTTTTTACATTGTGATTCCTTCTGGTTTTATTAGTATCAAGAATAAATTGCCAAATCTCCAAACAGGGTAAACTGGAAACACTTCGGTTAAAAGTGGGATAACTTCTTCATCATAAGTCCAATGGTATTAATTCAAATTCAGGATGATTATACACTGATTTATGAGTCTAAATCAAGATTATTACATCTTGATTCATTCTGGTTTGATTAGAATCAAGAAGAAATTCTCAAATCTCCAAACAGGGTAAACTGGAATCATTTCGGTTAAAAGTTGAATAACATCTTCATCATAACTCCTATGATATTCATTCAACTTCAGGGTGATTATCCACTGATTTATGAGTCAAAATAAGGCCTCTTACATCTTGAGTCGTTCTGGTTTGATTAGAATCAAGAAGAAATTGCCAAATCTCCAAATAGGGTAAAATGGAATCACTTCGGTTAAAAGAGGGATAACTTCTTCATCATAACTCCTATGATCTTGATTCAACATTAGGGTGATTCTAAACTGATTTATGAGTCCAAATAAAGCTTCTTACATCGTGATTCATTCTTGTTTTATTAGTATCAAGAAGAAATTGCCAACTCTCCAAACAGGGCAAACTGGAATCACTTCGGTTAAAAGTGGGATAACTTCTTCATCATAACTCCAATGATATTGATTCAACGTCAGGGTGATTATACACTGATTTATGAGTCCAGATCAAGCTTCTTAGATCTTGATTCATTCTGGTTTGATTAGAATCAAGAAGAAATTGCCAAATCTCCAAACAGGATAAACTGGAATCACTTAAGTTAAAAGTGGAATAACTTCTTCATCATAACTCCTATGATCTTGATTCAAATTCAGGGTGATTCTAAACTGATATGTGAGTCCAAATCAAGCTTCTTACGTCTTGATTCATTCTTGTTTGATTAGAATCAAGAAGAAATTGCCAAATTTCCAAACATGTATACTGGAATCACTTCGGTTAAAAGTGGGATAACTTCTTCATCATAACTCCTATGATCTTGATTCAACTTCAGGGTGATTCTATTCTTATTAATGAGTCCAAATCAAGCTTCTTACATCGTGATTCTTTCTGGTTTTGTTAGTAACAAGAATAAGTTGCCAAATCTTCAAACAGGGCAAACTGGAATCACTTCGGTTAAAAGTGGGATAACTTCTTCATCATAAGTCCAATGATATTGATTCAACTTCATGATTATTCTAAACTGATTTATGAGTCCAAGTCAAGATTCTTACATCTTGATTCATTCTGCTTTGATTAGAATCAAGAAGAAATTGCCAAATCTCCAAACAGGGTAAACTGGAATCACTTCGGTTAAAAGTGAAATAACATCTAACCCTACCTGTTATTTTCCTGTTTACCATCCTTTTATAGCGAGGATAGAGATAATACCCGTATTTAAGTGAGTTTTTTGTTTGATCATTTGTAGAAGCGGCAATATTATCGATTTTATAAATTATGTGTATACTTTACAATAAAGGGATGGGAAGGTAATATTATTAGTTC
>CAJHQQ010005494.1:0-16570 GCA_905132885.1 Moricandia moricandioides
AACCAGAATGAATCTCGATGTAAGGAGCTTGATTTGGACTCATTAATCAGTGTAGAATCACCCTGAAATTGAATCAATATCATTGGAGTTATGATGAAGAAGTTATCCCACTTTTAACCGAATGATTCCAGTTTGTCCTGTTTGGAGATTTGGCAATTTCTTCTTATACTAATAAAACCAAATGAATCACGATGTAAGAAGCTTGATTTGGACTCATAAATCAGTGTCGAATCACCCTGAAGTTGACTCAAGATCATAGGAGTTATGATGAAGAAGTTATCCCACTTTAACCGAAGTGATTCCAGTTTGTCCTGTTGGAGATTTGGGAATTATTCTTGATACTAATAAAACCAGAATGATCACGATGTAAGAAGCTTGATTTGGACTCATAAATCAGTGTCGAATCACCCTGAAGTTGACTCAAGATCATAGGAGTTATGATGAAGAAGGTATCCCACTTTTAACCGAAGTGATTCCAGTTTGCCCTGTTTGGAGATTTGGCAATTTCTTCTTGATACAAATAAAACCAGAATGAATCACGATGTAAGAAGCTTGATTGGACTCATAAATCAGTGTCGAATCACCCTGAAGTTGACTCAAGATCATTGGACTTATGATGAAGAAGTTATCCCACTTTTAACCGAAGTGATTCCAGTTTGCCCTGTTTGGAGATTTGGCAATTTCTTCTTGATACTAATAAAACCAGAATGAATCACGATGTAAAAATCTTGATTTGGACTCATTAATCAGTGTAGAATCACCCTGAAGTTGACTCAAGATCATAGGAGTTATGATGAAGAAGTTATCCCACTTTTAACCGAAGTGATTCCAGTTTGTCCTATTTGGAGATTTGGCAATTTCTTCTTGATACTAATAAAACCAGAATGAATCACAATGTAAGAAGCTTGATTTGGACTCATAAATAAGTGTAGAATCATCCTGAAGTTGAATCAATATCATTGGACTTATGATGAAGAAGTTATCCCACTTTTAACCGAAGTGATTCCAGTTTACCCTGTTTGGAGATTTGAGAATTTATTCTTGATACAAATAAAACCAGAATGAATCACGATGTAAGAAGCTTGATCTGGACTCATAAATCAGTTTAGAATCATCCTGAAGTTGAATCAATATCATTGGACTTATGATGAAGAAGTTATCCCACTTTTAACCGAAGTGATTCCAGTTTGCCCTTTTTGGAGATTTGGCAATTTCTTCTTGATACAAATAAAACCAGAATGAATCACGATGTAAGAAGCTTGATTTGGACTCATTAATCAGTGTAGAATCACCCTGAAATTGAATCAATATCATTGGACTTATGATGAAGAAGTTATCCCACTTTTAACCGAAATGATTCCAGTTTGCCCTGTTTGGAGATTTGGGAATTTATTCTTGATACTAATAAAACCAGAATGAATCACGATGTAAGAAGCTTGATTTGGACTCATTAATCAGTGTAGAATCACCCTGAAATTGAATCAATATCATTGGAGTTATGATGAAGAAGTTATCCCACTTTTAACCGAAATGTTTCCAGTTTGCCATGTTTGGAGATTTGGCAATTTCTTCTTGATACTAAAAAAACCAGAATGAATCACGACGTAAGATGCTTGATTTGGACTCATAAATCAGTGTCGAATCACCCTGAAGTTGACTCAAGATCATAGGAGTTATGATGAAGAAGTTATCCCACTTTTAACCGAAGTGATTCCAGTTTGCCCTGTTTGGAGATTTGGGAATTTATTTTTGATACTAATAAAACCAGAATGAATCACGATGTAAGGAGCTTGATTTGGACTCATTAATCAGTGTAGAATCACCCTGAAATTGAATCAATATCATTGGAGTTGTGATGAAGAAGTTATCCCACTTTTAACCGAAATGATTCCAGTTTGTCCTGTTTGGAGATTTGGCAATTTCTTCTTTATACTAATAAAACCAGAATGAATCACGATGTAAGAAGCTTGATTTGGACTCATAAATCAGTGTCGAATCACCCTGAAGTTGACTCAAGATCATAGGAGTTATGATGAAGAAGTTATCCCACTTTTAACCGAAGTGATTCCAGTTTGTCCTGTTTGGAGATTTGGGAATTTATTCTTGATACTAATAAAACCAGAATGACTCACGATGTAAGAAGCTTGATTTGGACTCATAAATCAGTGTCGAATCACCCTGAAGTTGACTCAAGATCATAGGAGTTATGATGAAGAAGGTATCCCACTTTTAACCGAAGTGATTCCAGTTTGCCCTGTTTGGAGATTTGGCAATTTCTTCTTGATACAAATAAAACCAGAATGAATCACGATGTAAGAAGCTTGATTTGGACTCATAAATCAGTGTCGAATCACCCTGAAGTTGACTCAAGATCATTGGACTTATGATGAAGAAGTTATCCCACTTTTAACCGTAGTGATTCCAGTTTACCCTGTTTGGAGATTTGGCAATTTCTTCTTCATACAAATAAAACCAGAATGAATCACGATGTAAGAAACTTGATCTGGACTCATAAATCAGTTTAGAATCATCCTGAAGTTGAATCAATATCATTGGACTTATGATGAAGAAGTTATCCCACTTTTAACCGAAGTGATTCCAGTTTGCCCTGTTTGGAGATTTGGGAATTTATTCTTGATACTAATAAAACCAGAATGAATCATGATGTAAGAAGCTTGATTTGGACTCATTAATCAGTGTAGAATCACCCTGAAGTTGAATCAATATCATTGGAGTTATGATGAAGAAGTTATCCCACTTTTAACTTAACTGATTCCAGTTTGTCCTGTTTGGAGATTTGGCAATTTCTTCTTGATACAAATAAAACCTGAATGAATCACGAAGAAAGAAGCCTTATTTGGACTCATAAATCAGTGTAGAATCATCCTGAAGTTGAATCAATATCATTGGACTTATGATGAAGAAGTTATCCCACTTTTAACCGTAGTGATTCCAATTTGCCCTGTTTGGAGATTTGGGAATTTATTCTTGATACTAATAAAACCAGAATGAATCACGATGTAAGAAGCTTGATTTGGACTCATTAATCCGTGAAGAATCACCCTGAAGTTGAATCAATATCATTGGAGTTATGATGAAGAAGTTATCCCACTTTTAACCGAAGTGATTCCAGTTTGCCATGTTTGGAGATTTGGCAATTTCTTCTTGATACTAATAAAACCAGAATGAATCACGATGTAAGAAGCTTGATTTGGACTCATTAATCAGTGTAGAATCACCCTGAAATTGAATCAATATCATTGGAGTTATGATGAAGAAGTTATCCCACCTTTAACCGAAATGTTTCCGTTTGCCCAGTTTGGAGATTTGGCAATTTCTTCTTGATACTAGAAAACCAGAATGAATCACGACGTAAGAAGCTTGATTTGGACTCATAAATCAGTGTCGAATCACCCTGAAGTTGACTCAAGATCATAGGAGTTATGATGAAGAAGTTATCCCACTTTTAACCGAAGTGATTCCAGTTTGCCCTGTTTGGAGATTTGGCAATTTCTTCTTGATACTAATAAAACCAGAATGAATCACGATGTAAGAAGCTTGATTTGGACTCATAAATCAGTATCGAATCACCCTGAAGTTGACTCAAGATCATAGGAGTTATGATGAAGAAGTTATCCCACTTTTAACCGAAGTGATTCCAGTTTGCCCTGTTTGGAGATTTGGCAATTTCTTCTTGATACAAATAAAACCAGAATGAATCACGATGTAAGAAGCTTGATTTGGACTCATAAATAAGTGTAGAATCATCCTGAAGTTGAATCAATATCATTGGACTTATGATGAAGAAGTTATCCCACTTTTAACCGTAGTGATTCCAGTTTACCCTATTTGGAGATTTGGCAATTTCTTCTTGATACTAATAAAACCAGAATGAATCACGATGTAAGAAACTTGATCTGGACTCATAAATCAGTTTAGAATCATCCTGAAGTTGATTCAATATCATTGGACTTATGATGAAGAAGTTATCCCACTTTTAACCGAAGTGATTCCAGTTTGTCCTGTTTGGAGATTTGGGAATTTTTTCTTGATACTAATAAAACCAGAATGAATCACGATGTAAGAAGCTTGATTTGGACTCATTAATCAGTGTAGAATTACCCTGAAGTTGAATCAATATCATTGGAGTTATGATGAAGAAGTTATCCCACTTTTAACCGAAGTTATTCCAGTTTGCCCTGTTTGGAGATTTGGCAATTTCTTCTTGATACTAATAAAACCAGAATGAATCACGTTGTAAGAAGCTTGATTTGGACTCATAAATCAGTGTCGAATCACCCTGAAGTTGACTCAAGATCATTGGACTAATGATGAAGAATTTATCCCACTTTTAACCGAAGTGATTCCAGTTTGCCTTGTTTGGAGATTTGGCAATTTCTTCTTGATACTAATAAAGCCAGAATGAATCACGATGTAAGAAGCTTGATTTGAACTCATTAATCAGTGTAGAATCACCCTGAAGTTGACTCAAGATTATAGGAGTTATGATGAAGAAGTTATCCCACTTTTAACCGAAGTGATTCCAGTTTGCCATGTTTGGAGATTTGGCAATTTCTTCTTGATACTAATAAAACCAGAATGAATCACGATGTAAGAAGCTTGATATGGACTCATAAATAAGTGTAGAATCATCCTGAAGTTGAATCAATATCATTGGACTTATGATGAAGAAGTTATCCCACTTTTAACCGAAGTGATTCCAGTTTGCCATGTTTGGAGATTTGGCAATTTCTTCTTGATACTAATAAAACCAGAATGAATCACGATGTAAGAAGCTTGATTTGGACTCATTAATCAGTGTAGAATCACCCTGAAATTGAATCAATATCATTGGAGTTATGATGAAGAAGTTATCCCACCTTTAACCGAAATGTTTTCCGTTTGCCCAGTTTGGAGATTTGGCAATTTCTTCTTGATACTAGAAAACCAGAATGAATCACGACATAAGATGCTGGATTTGGACTCATAAATCAGTGTCGAATCACCCTGAAGTTGACTCAAGATCATAGGAGTTATGATGAAGAAGTTATCCCACTTTTAACCGAAGTGATTCCAGTTTGCCATGTTTGGAGATTTGGCAATTTCTTCTTGATACTAATAAAACCAGAATGAATCACGATGTAAGAAGCTTGATTTGGACTCATAAATCAGTATCGAATCACCCTGAAGTTGACTCAAGATCATAGGAGTTATGATGAAGAAGTTATCCCACTTTTAACCGAAGTGATTCCAGTTTGCCTTGTTTGGAGATTTGGCAATTTTTTCTTGATACAAATAAAACCAGAATGAATCACGATGTAAGAAGCTTGATTTGGACTCATAAATAAGTGTAGAATCATCCTGAAGTTGAATCAATATCATTGGACTTATGATGAAGAAGTTATCCCACTTTTAACCGTAGTGATTCCAGTTTACCCTATTTGGAGATTTGACAATTTCTTCTTGATACTAATAAAACCAGAATGAATCACGATGTAAGAACCTTGATCTGGACTCATAAATCAGTTTAGAATCATCCTGAAGTTGATTCAATATCATTGGACTTATTATGAAGAAGTTATCCCACTTTTAACCGAAGTGATTTCAGTTTGTCCTGTTTGGAGATTTGGGAATTTATTCTTGATACTAATAAAACCAGAATGAATCACGATGTAAGAAGCTTGATTTGGACTCATTAATCAGTGTAGAATTACCCTGAAGTTGAATCAATATCATTGGAGTTATGATGAAGAAGTTATCCCACTTTTAACCGAAGTTATTCCAGTTTGCCCTGTTTGGAGATTTGGCAATTTCTTCTTGATACTAATAAAACCAGAATGAATCACGTTGTAAGAAGCTTGATTTGGACTCATAAATCAGTGTCGAATCACCCTGAAGTTGACTCAAGATCATTGGACTAATGATGAAGAATTTATCCCACTTTTAACCGAAGTGATTCCAGTTTGCCTTGTTTGGAGATTTGGCAATTTCTTCTTGATACTAATAAAGCCAGAATGAATCACGATGTAAGAAGCTTGATTTGAACTCATTAATCAGTGTAGAATCACCCTGAAGTTGACTCAAGATTATAGGAGGTATGATGAAGAAGTTATCCCACTTTTAACCGAAGTGATTCCAGTTTGCCATGTTTGGAGATTTGGCAATTTCTTCTTGATACTAATAAAACCAGAATGAATCACGATGTAAGAAGCTTGATATGGACTCATAAATAAGTGTAGAATCATCCTGAAGTTGAATCAATATCATTGGACTTATGATGAAGAAGTTATCCCACTTTTAACCGAAGTGATTCCAGTTTACCCTGTTTGGAGATATGACAATTTATTCTTGATATAAATAAAACCAGAATGAATCACGATGTAAGAAACTTGATCTTGACTCATAAATAAGTTTAGAATCATCTTGAAGTTGAATCAATATCATAGGTGATGCGTCCCTAGGATGCTCTTTGGTTGATGGGAATGGATAGATCCTTGCAAGAACGAATCAGGGACTCAAGTTCTTCAAGGCTTGTGGATTGAATGGTGACACAAGAGGGATGGATGATCTCTTGATACTCCTAGATGAATAACTCGGATATGACACACCAAATTAGACACCCTTAGGTCTCTGGATACTACACACCAGACTCGACACACTTTCTAGAGAGAGAGCCGTCAAGGAGAAAAGATACTTGTTTATTGAAAGATGGATTGAGTACAATAGGGTTTAGAGACCCATTTAAATAGGAGAAACCAGAGAACATGCTCTCTAGGGTTTCGGAAATAAGCAAAAAGGAAAACTATAGTCTAAGTTTAACATAAGCTTTAAAATGAAATAAAATGTAAACTTCTTTTAGTCTTGGACCGAGATAGGGCCTAAGTGATGTGAAGACAATTTGTGGCCTCGTTAAAAACCTTCCTCCGGAAAACCTCATGGGACAAAACCAAAAGCAAGGAAAAGAGCACGTACCCCATGTCTTGCCTAGACACTAACTCAGCTTGATGTAGAGATGGCTTGAATGATGATCAAGACATCTTGGATCAGACCTTGTCCAAAACTTTCTTGTTGTGGATGTGAAGTGAGTAATCCAACAACATTCTCTTTGAGCTTCTTGACTCTGGAACGAGTCATGGGACCTTCAGGAATGGCTAGAGCATCATCACCAGGTTGCTGGTGCAATGTGGCTTCATGTGGCTCATCTAGACTCTCCTTTTTCTCCTTAGTGATCCGGTCCATGATCACATCAATAGGACTTATGATGAAGAAGTTTTCCGACTTTTAACCGAAGTGATTCCAGTTTGTCCTTTTTGGAGATTTGACAATTTCTTCTTGATACAAATAAAACCAGAATGAATCACGATGTAAGAAGCTTGATTTGGACTCATTAATCAGTGTACAATCACCCTGAAATTGATTCAATATCATTGGAGTTATGATGAAGAAGTTATCCCACTTTTAACCGAATTGATTCCAGTTTGCCCTGTTTGGAGATTTGGGAATTTATTCTTGATACTAATAAAACCAGAATTAATCACGATGTAAGAAGCTTGATTTGGACTCATTAATCAGTGTAGAATCACCCTGAAATTGAATCAATATCATTGGAGTTATGATGAAGAAGTTATCCCACTTTTAACCGAAGTGATTCCAGTTTGCCCTGTTTGGAGATTTGGGAATTTATTCTTGATACTAAAAAAACCAGAATGAATCACGACGTAAGAAGCTTGATTTGGACTCATTAATCAGTGTAGAATCACCCTGAAGTTGAATCAATATCATTGGAGTTAAGATGAATAAGTTATCCAACTTTTAACCGAAGTGATTCCAGTTTACCCTGTTTGGAGATTTGGCAATTTCTTCTTGATGCAAATAAAACCAAAATGAATCACGATGTAAGAAACTTGATCTGGACTCATTAATCAGTGTAGAATCACCCTGAAGTTGAATCAATATCATTGGAGTTATGATGAAGAAGTTATCCCACTTTTAACCGAAGTGATTCCAGTTTGCCCTGTTTGGAGATTTGGCAATTTCTTCTTGATACAAATAAAACCAGAATGAATCATGATGTAAGAAGCTTGATTTGGACTCATAAATAAGTGTAGAATAACCCTGAAGTTGAATCAATATCATTGGAGTTATGATGAAGAAGTTATCCCACTTTTAACCGAAGTGATTCCAGTTTGCCCTGTTTGGAGATTTGGCAATTTCTTCTTGATAAAAATAAAACCAGAATGAATCACGATGTAAGAAGCTTGATTTGTACTGATAAATCAGTGTAGAATCACCCTGAAGTTGAATCAATATCATTGGACTTATGATGAAGAAGTTATCCCACTTTTAACCGTAGTGATTCCAGTTTGCCATGTTTGGAGATTTGGGAATTTATTCTTGATACTAATAAAACCAGAATGAATCACGATGTAAGAAGCTTGATTTGGACTCATTAATCAGTGTAGAATCACCCTCAAGTTGAATCAATATCATTGGAGTTATGATGAAGAAGTTATCCCACTTTTAACCGAAGTGATTCCAGTTTGCCATGTTTGGAGATTTGGCAATTTCTTCTTGATACTAATAAAACCAGAATGAATCACGATGTAAGAATCTTGATTTGGACTCATAAATCAGTGTCGAATCACCCTGAAGTTGACTCAAGATCATAGGAGTTATGATGAAGAAGTTATCCCACTTTTAACCGAAGTGATTCCAGTTTGTCCTGTTTGGAGATTTGGGAATTTATTCTTGATACCAATAAAATGATGAACCCCTGGTGAGGAGATCCTTTTGTCCCTGATACTTTTGAAGGAAGATCTGATGGTTTTGAGAGAGATCTGGGTTGGTTTTGATGATGATGGATGGATTGATTGGATGATCTTCAGAAATGATCTATGAACTGATCAGATCTTGTGTAGATGTGTCCTTGATCAAGAGAATGAACTCTGTTTTCGATCAAAGACAGGTTTTGCTTGCAGAGAATGAACTCCTAGCAATCAGTGTTCATGGATGAACAAGGGATTCACAGATTTAGAGAGAATTTTGATAAAAAGGTGAATGTCATATTATTCTGGTCGTGCATCCCCTTATATAGGACTTACAAGTTGTAGAAATGAAAAGACAAAATGTAGAAATTAAGAAACTTAGAAACTAGAAATGTAGACTTCTCTTTGGACCCATTGATCCAAAACGTGCCATAAGCTTTCTTGGACATCTTGCCATGTAATTCTGATTTAGGCTTCATAGAAGAATGCATTGGTTCACCAAGGATGAACAAGAACTTGATTAGATCATCAGGTGGCCTCCATGAACCGATATGACCGAAAAAGTGAATTCTTTGAACATCTCTAGTAACCCAACGAACTGGATTGGTTTTTGCTTTACAAGAATACTCCTCATGGTCAGTTGATGGAGTGAAATAGTCTCCAAACTCCCCTCTGAGCTCTGGTTGGTCTTTCTCCATCGCAAGCATCTTCATGGTCCAACTCGGGTAGTTTTGGTTGATTGCACATCTGGGCAGGGTTACATCATCCCCTCCTCCTTTGAAAGGATTTGTCCTCAAATCCAAGTCTCCTACGTCAAATGGAAACAGGTAAGACACTAGACAAATGATCAAGAAGAGAAACATGTAAGCAAGATCAAAGTAAGGTTTAGGATAAAAACTTCCTTGGAGTTTTGGAGCCATTTTCCTCAAGTACTTCCATCTCCAAATCTCAGGCTGATAAACATGGTCTATGCTCTCGTTCCTTACACTTCTTTCAGACTGAACTGCTTGATCCTGAACATTCAAAACCCAGCCTAGATACCCAGCATTATATAGGCAATACATGTTCTTAATCTGATCAGTAACCAAGAGTTTCTTTCTGAGAACACGTTGCACTTGTTTCAGACTTTCAAAATGCACATCAAAGTAAGTATTGTATACCAGTATGGTATCAAGGCACAAAACAATGCAGTTCTTAGAGAACAACTTTAAAATGAGCACAAGTTTCTCTGATTTAGACCACAACATAGAATCATTTAACAAAGGCTCAGCATGTTTATCAAAGAAAGTGTTATAAACCAGAATGTTTTCAAGGCATGAAATACCATAGAAAATCTTCAAAATGTGCCTAACTTGTTCAGATTCAGAATATAAAAGTTTATTTTCAAGATCAGATTCAGAATCAGTTAGCACATGTCTCACAGGTTTAGCATGAATTTCAAAGAATGTGTTGTACACTAATATATCATCAGACCTCAAAACTACATCATTTTGCAAGCATGATCCCATAACAAACCAAGATTTATCAGTTTCAGAACAAGAATGAACAGGTTTCAAAACAGAATCATAAACAAATTCAGTTTCAGCCTTAAGTGATTTATGTTCCTGCAACTTTCTAGGTTCGTTCAAAGCAAAACCAAATGCAGACAATTCATCAGTGACAAGTTCATGCCTAGAAAAACTCAGATCAAAGCCATTATCTCTAAAAAAAGCTGATGCATCCCTAGGATGCTCTTTGGTTGATGGGAATGGATAGATCCTTGCAAGAACGAATCAGAGACTCAAGTTCTTCAAGGCGTGTGGATTGAATGGTGACACAAGAGGGATGAATGATCTCTTGATACTCCTAGATGAATGATTTGGATATGACACACCAAACTAAACACCCTTAGGTCTCTGGATGCTACACACCAGAACTCGGCACACTTTCTAGAGAGAGAGGGAGCCGTCAAGATGAATGTTACTTGTTTATTAAAAAGCTGGATCATTACAAGAGGGTGTAGAGAACCCTTTAAATAAGAAACCAGAGACAAATCCTCTAGGGTTTCGACATTAAGCAAGAAAAGGAAAGAAAGGAAACTATAGTCTAAATTTAACTTAAGCTTAAAATGAAATAAAAATGTAACTTCTTTGAGTCTTGGACCGAGATAGGACTTAGGTGATGTGTAGACAAGTTGTGGCCTCGTTAAAAACCTTCCTCCTGGAAAACCTCGTGGGACAAAACCAAAAGCAAGGAAAAGAGCACGCACCCCATGTCTTGCCTAGACACTAACTCAGTTTGATGTAGAGATGGCTTGAATGGTGATCAAGACATCTCGGACCAGACCTTGTCCAAGACCTTCTTGTTGTGGATGTGAAGTGAGTAATCCAACAACATTCTCCTTAAGCTTCTTGACTCTGGAACGAGTCATGGGACCTTCAGGAATGGCTAGAGCATCATCACCAAGTTGTTGGTGCAATGTGGCTTCATGTGGCTCATCTAGACTCTCCTTGTTCTCCTTAGTGATCCGGTCCATGATCACATCATATGCACTCTTAAAGGTTGCATCCTCAGCTACAAGCTCTTCAGGTTCATGCTTCCATTCTTTGGTGCTTTCCATGATCACATCATCCCCTCCCTCTTCAAAAAGATTTGTCCTCAAATCTGTTTTACCTACAATAGAGGGGACCAAGTCAGTAACATCGAAGTTTAAAATCAGATTACACTTAACTTGCAAGCCTCTTTGATAGGCATTGTTTCTGACTGGTTTGGATATGTAGAAGGCATTAATCCATTTAGTTCCTGATTCCTTACTCAAACCTGATATACTGAAACAAAGCAAGTTAGCACATGAAAGTTTATCAAAGAGTAATAGTCTTATCCCAAATTGGTTTTTGCTCGGTTTTGGCTTGTGTGCTGCATCTGGTGATGCTTCTTTGATGAGGATGAAGTCAGTGACGTCTTGGTGCTTATCCTGATCCAAATCAGGTGGCTTGAACCTCTTGTCTTCCACATGCTTGTTCTTTCTTCTTGTATGCTTCCAAGCTTCATCATAATCTGCACATGGCTCTTTTGACAAAAACAAGTGCATCATATCTGTATAATTGATAAAAGAACTCTTGTAAACATGATCACTTACTTTAGCATGCTCACCTGGTCGCCATATATAGGATTGAGATGTTTTAAACTTAGAAAAATTCAAAGATAGCCAATACAGGATCACCCGATTTGTATAACCCAAAACTCTTTCATCTGAGAAGGTTTGGACTTGATTCCAAATCGACGTGAGACCCTGATGAGTTAAGTTTCCATGGCAGTCGAGTTTGATGGTTAACTCCTTGTGGTTGTTGAGATATGACCCTCGGATTGTCCCTATGTCAAGGCTGGCGGCTAGACAGTTTCCAAGGTTTGATGGTTGCATCATCAACTTAGCCAACAACCCATTCTTGATACTCTGATCATTATCATAGCTTCTCTTTTGAAAATGGTAGATCTCAAAACAGTTTGACCTGTACCCACAGCAAGCAAATCAGGCTTCATGTTTTTCTTTGAGTTTAGATAGTTACCCCGGGTTGGTTTCTTTGGAGATTGTTGTAGACTAAGTTCCTCTGGTGGTTTCTCTTTGATTTGAGAAGAAAACATGAGTTCTTCTCCTGCTCCAGTAATCACTTCACCATTGACTCTAGTGAATTCTTCATCTCCAATTACATTTTGATAATCTTTGCATTGGTACTGAAGTTGCTGCATATCTGGTGGCTTCCATATCTTGATATGGTCAAGATGCAAGTCTTTTTGATCAACTTCAAACTCCTTATGACCCCAACTTGTTCTAGCACGAACAGAGCACTCTCCAAAGGTGATAATCTTGTGGAAACATTCTCTAGGTCTCCATGAGTAGGTCTGTAAGCTTCCAGCACAATCAGCTATAAGTTTCTCTTGGGAAAGATCCAAACCGACATGTTTTGCAAAACTAGCAATATCTTGATGATCAGGAGGCCATTTTCTGTGTTGTCTGGTTTGTTGGATCCGTGACTGATTTGGCTTCATTCTCCAGTTGGTTTCATAGTGAAACTCTTGCTGAGCTGAGACGTGCAACCCCTTATCTTCAGAGGATGAGAAATCTACAAAATCAAATGTTGGTGCAGCTGAACTCTTCTTAATCTGTTTGATCTTGTTCTTCTGATTCCAGACCTCTCCTCCAGGCTCAAATACAAGATGTCTCATATCCAAGTCGTGCCTTGATAGTTCCACTTCTCTTTTCTTGTACCAAACAAAAGGAGTGAACAGAAAAGTACCTAAGAAGGTCCTTTGGAAATCACATGGATCAAAGACAATTAGTTGATTCATTCTACGAGCTCTCTGAGGTTCCCTGGGTGTCTTCTCTGCTACCATGTCTTGTTTTAGAGGGACCATGACGTTCTGAACAGGCTGCTCTTCTTTATGAAAGATATGGGAGGTCACCTTGTCTTGGTCTTCTTGGATAGGCGCAACTGGTGCTGGTTCTTGATGCTGTGTTTCAATGGATGGACGTGTTGTGTTGGTCCGTTTGATTTGCTTCTCCACATCCATCATTACTTGTAACAATGCCTCCTTATCCTTTTCACTGAATAAACAGAATTGTTTATCTTCTTTAAATGGCTTAGAGACTGTCTTCTCCTTGCTGTAACAGATTAGTTCCTTGCTAGATGATCCAATATCACTGTATGGACGTGATGTCATGCTGTCTTGTTGTTTGTGGACTGAGTTTGAAGAGCATAGCTTGGTCTCAGACTGCTTTCGAAGCACTTCCTTGTGGTATCTCCTTGGAACAAACTCTCTATGCATCATAGCCCTCAGCTTAGGCCATGTTTCCACTGGTTCCTTTCCATCAAGACTTTCAATCTTCTTCTCCCACTCAAGGTAGGCATCCAGATCAGCTTTGCCATGGAATGGGGGTATCTTGGTCTTCAAACCAGCAAGCTCATCTCCCTGGTTCATCCTTCTCTTTTGGACACGCCTATGTCTTCTTGAGGATGAGCTGAGGTGCTCATACTCATCGTCAGTCTCCTCATATGATGCGTCCCTAGGATGCTCTTTGGTTGATGGGAACGGATAGATCCTTGCAAGAACGAATCAGAGACTCAAGTTCTTCAAGGCGTGTGGAATGAATGGTGACACAAGAGGGATGAATGATCTCTTGATACTCCTAGATGAATGATTTGGATATGACACACCAAACTAAACACCCTTAAGACTCTGGATATGACACACCAGAACTCGGTACACTTTCTAGAGAGAGAGAGGAGCCGTCAAGATGAATGTTACTTGTTTATTAAAAGACTGAATGAATACAAGAGGGTGTAGAGAACCCTTTAAATAAGAAACCAGAGAACATACTCTCTAGGGTTTCGACAATGAACCAAAAAAGAAAAGGAATAAAACTATAGTCTAAGTTTAACATAAGTTTAGAATGAAATAAAAATGGAACTTCATGTAGCCTTGGACCGAGAGTAGAGCCTAAGTGATGTGAAGACAAGTTGTGGCCTCGTTAAAAACCTTCCTCCTGGAAAACCACGTGGGACAAAACCAAAAGCAAGGAAAAGAGCACACACCCCATGTCTTGCCTAGACACTAACTCAGTTTGATGTAGAGATGGCTTGAATGGTGATCAAGACATCTCGGATCAGACCTTGTCCAAGACTTTCTGGTTGTGGATGTGAAGTGAGTAATCCAACAACATTCTCCTTAAGCTTCTTGACTCTGGAACGAGTCATGGGACCTTCAGGAATGGCTAGAGCATCATCACCAAGTGGTTGGTGCAATGTGGCTTCATGTGACTCATCTAGACTCTCCTTGTCCTCCTTAGTGATCCGGTCCATGATCACATCATCCCCTCCCTCTTGAAAAGGATTTGTCCTCAAATCAGGTTCATCTACAGCAAAAGGAGCCAAGTCAGTGACATTGAAGCTATTTGATACATCATACTTACCTTGGAGATCAAGCTTGTAGGCATTGTCATTGATCTTGTGGATGATCTCAAAGGGTCCATCAACCCTTGGCATCAGCTTGGACTTCCTCTCGTTGGGGAACCTATCCTTCCTCAGGTGCAACCAAACTTGGTCACCAACTTCAAAGGTCCTCACACGTCTCCCCTTGTTTGCTTGCTTCTCATAAAGCTTGGTCTTCTGCTCAATGTTTTGTCTAGCCTTCTCATGAATCTGTTGGACCATCTCGGGTTTCTTCTTGCCATCTAGACTTGTCCTTTCACACTCAGGTAAAGGCATTAGATCCAAAGGAGAGGTGGGATTGAACCCATAAACAATTTCAAATGGTGAATACTTAGAAGCAGAATGCATAGCATGATTGTATGCAAATTCACAATGTGGTAAGTATTCTTCCCATGTCCTTAAGTTCTTTCTAATGATTGCACGCAGGAGTGTTCCTAAAGTCCTATTAACTACCTCAGTTTGCCCATCAGTTTGTGGATGACATGTAGTAGAAAACAATAGCTTAGTGCCTAACTTAGACCAAAGTGTCTTCCAGAAGTAACTAAGGAACTTAGTGTCCCTATCAGAAACTATGGTTCTAGGCATGCCATGCAAACGTACAACCTCCTTAAAGAACAAGTTAGCTACATGTAATGCATCATCAGTCTTGTGACATGCTATGAAATGTGCCATCTTAGAGAACCTATCAACAACAACAAAGATAGAATCCTTTCCAGTTCTAGTTCTAGGCAAACCAACAATAAAATCCATAGAGATGTCATTCCAGGGATGGTGTGGAATGGGTAAAGGAGTATACAAACCCTGGTTGTGAACTTGGGACTTGGCATGCTTGTAATCATCCAGTCTTTTATTAACAAGTTACATTCATTCTTGTCGGCTCTCTCTCTCTAGAAGGTGTCGAGTTCTGGTGTGTAATATCCAGAGACCTAAGGGTGTCTAATTTGGTGTGTCATATCCAAGTTATTCATCTAGGAGTATCAGAGATCATCCATCCTCTTGTGTCACCATTCAATCCCACACGCCTTGAAGGACTTGAGTCTCTGATTCGTTCTTGCAAGGATCTATCCATTCCCATCAACCAAAGAGCATCCTAGGGACGCATCACCTTGTTTGCTTGCTTCTCATACAGCTTGGTCTTCTGCTCAATGTTTAGTCTAGCCTTCTCATGAATCTGTTGAACCAACTCGGCTTTCTTCTTGCCATCTAACTTGTCCTTTCACACTCAGGTAAAGGCATTAGATCCAAAGGAGAGGTGGGATTGAACCCCATAAACAATTTCAAATGGAGAATACTTAGAAGCAGAATGCATAGCATGATTGTATGCAAATTCACAATGTGGCAAGTATTCTTCCCATGTTCTTAAGTTCTTTCTAATGAATGCACGCAGGAGTGTTCCTAATGTCCTATTAACTACCTCAGTTTGCCCATCAGTTTGTGGATGACATGTAGTAGAAAACAAAAGCTTAGTGCCTAACTTAGACCAAAGTGTCTTCCAAAAGTAACTAAAGAAAACTTAGTGTCCCTATCAGAAACTATGGTTCTAGGCATGCCATGCAAACGTAACACCTCCTTAAAGAACAAGTTAGCTATATGCAATGCATCATCAGTCTTATGACATGCTATGAAATGTGCCATCTTAGAGAACCTATCAACAACAACAAAGATAGAATCCTTTCCAGTCCTAGTTCTAGGCAAACCAACAATGAAGTCCATAGAAATGTCATTCCAGGGATGGTGTGGAATAGGTAAAGGAGTATACAAACCCTGGTTTTGGACTTGTGACTTGGCATGCTTGCAAGTAGCACACCTTCCACATACCTCTCCACATCTCTCTTCATA
>CAJHQQ010005495.1:0-16569 GCA_905132885.1 Moricandia moricandioides
GACCAAGAAAGGAAATGAACTATCCAGTGAGGAACAATACACCAAGAGATGATGTGGTGAGGAAGTCAGACTTGGATGCACTTATAAAGAGCATTGCCAAGTTAACCGAATCTGGTAAGAGCTTCTCAGCCTGTAAAACTCATAAACCTGTCATTATAGATTCAGGAGCCTCACACCACATGATTAGTGATTCAGACTTGCTATGCAATATTAGGCCTCACTTTGGAAAGGTTAGTATTGCTAATGGTCAGGACATTGAAGTTAGAGGAATTGGAGAACTAGAACTGTTTAATAAGAGCTCTGAGGCCTTGTTTAATGGTCAATACATGCCAGATTTCACATCTAATTTGTTATCTGTCCATAAGGCAACAAAGGACCTTGAATGCTTGGCAGTGTTTAGTGCTGATGATGTATGGTTTCAGGACAATAAGTCAGGGGGAAAGATTGGGGAAGGAAGTGCTAAGGATGGTCTGTACGTTTTGGATAGCATTCAGCCAGCATTGATCCACTCAGCTATGAAGTCTGGTTGTACTGATGTTTTTTGGCATGCTAGACTTGGCCATCCACACTCCCAGGTCCTTAAACTTGCTTTACCAAGGCTGGATCAGGATCATCATGGATGTGAAGCTTGTATTTTGGGGAAACATTGTAGAACTAGTTTTCCTGAGTCAACTACTATGTATAATGAGTGTTTTGATCTAGTCCACTCTGATGTATGGAAAGCCCCATGTACCTCCAGAGATCAATACAAGTATTTTGTTTCCTTCATTGATGAGAAATCAAAGTTTACATGGGTTACTCTCTTGCCATCAAAGAGCCTAGTTCTTGAAGCATTCACAAAGTTTCAAGAATATGTATCTACTCAATATGGAGCTAAGATCAAGATATTTAGAAGTGACAATGGTGGAGAGTACATGAGCAAGGAATTCAAAAGGATATTGGAGAAGCATGGCATTGTGCATCAAACCTCTTGCGCTTACACTCCCCAACAAAATGGAGTGTCTGAACGCAAGAATAGACACCTTATGGAAGTTGCAAGAACTATAATGTTTGAGAAAGGAGTTCCTAAGGAATATTGGGGAGATGCAGTTATGACTTCAGCTTATCTAATCAACCGGCTTCCAACAAAACAGCTTGGAGGAGCTTCACCATATGAGATCCTGAATGGCACTAAACCAAACTAAAGCTTTATAAAGCAGTTATGTCACCAGATCCCAAGTCTTTGCTCACAGCCCTTTATAAAGCTTTATGGGTTCAACTCCACTGCTCCATCTCATCTCTCATAAGATCATTTGTCTCTCTTCAAGTTAACACTCCCCCTCAAGCTTGACTATAGTGATCCTAAGTCAAGCTTGGAACCTTGAAGTCACTCCTCATTAAAAACCTTATGAGAGAAAACCCTCCTTAGGGATAAAACCCTCATAAGGAAAAGAGTAAGCTCCTTCAAGGCCTAGGGATTGGCCAATGAGTTCTTTGTGTCTAAACCAGTGTGGTGGACACAAAGAACTCTGGATCATGGCCCTCACTGTGGTGCAAGCACATCCGACTTGGACTGCTCACCACTAACTCTTCTTGAGCTCATCTAGCCCATCTTCACACTGATCTTGGTTTCTCCCCCTTTCACCCAACCTCTTGTTGGGTTTAAGTGCTCGGATGACCAGCTACTCACTCCATTGAGTATCATCTTTATTCTCTGCCTTGGTTGCTTCTTCTTCTTGAATAACCACCAAGGACTCCATCTTCACAGATCATAAGAAGCTCATTCACACTCCCCCTCAAGCTTGGAACCGAGAATAGGTGAAGGTCCAAGCTTGCAAGGTTGCAATGAGTTCATGATAGCTTCTTTGACCCGGCTGGTGAGGAATGATGCAAGAGTGAACTCCACTTCTTGCCAATGGCTTGTGGCGGCTGGATCTTCAGGATTGCTTCTTCATTACCCCTCCTCAAGCTTAAGACATCTCTCAGATCATAGGAAGCTCATTCACACTCCCCCTCAAGCTTGGAACCGAGAATAGGTGAAGGTCCAAGCTTGCAAGGTTGCAATGAGTTCATGATAGCTTCTTTGATCTGGTTTATGATGCAAGTGTGAACTCCACAGCTTGCCAATGGCTTGTGGCGGCTGGATCTTCAGGATTGCTTCTTCATTACCCCTCCTCAAGCTTGATCCAGAGAGTATAGGGATGGACCAAGCTTGGAAGTGAGCAAGACAGAGCTAGGACCAGGAGCGCATCACCCCAACAGCTGCGCTTAAGTCAACCAGTTCCTCCTCCCTTGATCTCCTCTCCACTGCCTAGAATAACTCTTCCTTGTGCGTCTCTTGAACCAGGAGCTCAACAACCTTCACGGTCTGCGCTTCTTATAACCGATTCTTCTCTCCATGGTCAGGAATGTACATCATGTGTAGGCTCTGGATTTACAGGAATTTACATCATGTGTAGGCTCTGAACTGCATGGGCAACACCTTCTTCTCTTGAACCAGGAGCTCAACAACCTTCACGGTCTGCGCTTCTTATAACCGGTTCTTCTCTCCATGGTCAGGAATGTACATCATGTGTAGGCTCTGGATTTACAGGAATTTACATCATGTGTAGGCTCTGAACTGCATGGGCAACACCTTCTTCTTTGTTCTGGATTGATGCTGAACAAGTGACACTCTTTGTGACCCTGAAACAACACTCAAACTCCAAACAAGATAAGACACATTTGCATTGGGATCAAACCTTGACTAATCATCAAGTTTGATCACCAATGTCACAAGCTTTGCACTTAGACAGTATCTCATTGTCTTAAGATCCATCTAATGCAAGCAAACCATTCTCTAACTGCTACGGATGATCTGATCAGGAACAATCACAAGCAATTAGGCAAACAACACCTGCCTTAAACGACCCTTAGACTCAAGTCTAGGTGTCTCAACCTTAAGGCAGTAACAGTGACAATAGAATGCAACAGCCTTAACCTATTCTTTTCATGAATGCAAGCTGGATTAGACATAATTATCTATCATCCTAGCAACACAACCATTTAGAACAGAGACTAAGCAACATTATCATTTCCAAATACCAGACCCAAGTGCTTTACTTTAAACAGTTTCTATTCATGTATGCAAGCAGATTCAGAACATATTATCTAATATCATGTCAAGCAACTTTTAGAACTGGAGTAAGCACTTTAAAACTCAATCAATCAAACGAGTCTCTTTCAAAACTACCTGGGACAGATTCTAAACAATCACATCTAGCAATCTTTAAACAAATCCTCAGGTTCCAGACACATCACACACACACATTCAGTATTGAAATAAATAAAGGGATGACTAGAAGAAGAAGCTGGTTGATGATCCAAGGATAAGTTCATAAGAGAAGGCAATTTGGTTCGGTTTGTACAGACTTGATCCACAAGCTACCACTTAACCTAACCTGACTTGCAAGGCAAGGAATAAGTTGTGGAGACTAATATGGACGTTGGGAACCTCTAAGAAGTCAAGGAAACCAGTTTGAATTCAAAAGAAAGGATCTGGTTTGAATTAAGCGAGAAGGAGTCACATGGGTGCAGAAGGAGTTGTGTAGAGCTGTCACTATCACCAAGGAAGGATGTGCCTCACCTCCTGTCCCTTTCTACTCTTCCTGCACGTCCAGACCTTGGCTCTATCCCCTTTGGCTTCATCTCATTCCTACAGAATTATTTGTTTATGTTTCCCTGTTTTAATAATTGTTTAGTCTTGTGTATTGCCTATTGCCTATTTAAAGGCTTCTCCATCACTTGTAACATTTATCCAGTATCAATACAAGTTCTCTCAGTCTAATTTCGTGGCTCTCTCTCCCTTGCTTGTGTCTAAGCAATATTCACAATGTAAGGAGTTTAGAGTTATGGTTTAGAGGCTGCCTTAACTCTCTTTCTCTTAAGGCAGCCTAATACTTGTAAAACTCACTTAAACTCGTCTTTATCTACTATTCTTACTCTAGCTTACTGATTCTAATTCCCATTCTCCTTAAGTACACAAACTCAAAGTGTTGTGTTGCTGCAGAAGGATAGATTCAAACTAGAGCTTCTTTTCCACACATAACCAGTTTACTGTCTAGGATCTTAGTTATAGTGTAGGCTATTTAAGATGATTCAACCACCAGTTGGTTGTCTCTTCCTTTGAATGGTGAGTTCCTGTTGTATGGTTGAAGGGGATTCAGTTACAAGTTAAATGAATACTCTCTTGACATGAGAAAAACTCATGTATTCCAACATTCAGTTCATTATACTCAAGCTTTCTACAAAAGGAAAGAGCTTTCTTACAGCCAAGGATCATTGTTGATGCGTCCCTAGGATGCTCTTTGGTTGATGGGAATGGATAATCCTTGCAAGAACGAATCTAAAGACTCAAGTCCCTCAAGGCGTGTGGATCGGATGGTGACACAAGAGGGATGAATGAACTCTTGATACTCCTAGGTGAATGGTTTGGATATTACACACCAAACTAAGCACCCTTAACTCTGGATATGACACACCAGAACTCGGCACACTTCTTTTAGAGAGAGAGAGAGCCGCAAAAGATGAATGACTTCAATAGATAAAGGTTGCGTGAGTACAATAGGGCATAAGGGACCCTTTAAATAAGAAACCAGAGACATGCCTCTAGGGTTTCGACAATGATTCAAAAAAGGAAAGAAATAAAAACTATAGTCTAAAGTTTAAAATGAAATAAAGATGTAACTTCTAATAGGCTTGGACCGAGTATAGTACTTAGGTGATTTGTAGACAAGTTGTGGCCTCGTTAAAAACCTTCCTCCTGGAAAACCTCGTGGGACAAAACCAAAAGCAAGGAAAAGAGCACGCACCCCATGTCTTGCCTAGACACTAACTCAGTTTGATGTAGAGATGGCTTGAATGGTGATCAAGACATCTCGGATCAGACTTTGTCCAAGACTTTCTTGTTGTGGATGTGAAGTGAGTAATCCAACAACATTCTCCTTAAGCTTCTTGACTCTGGAACGAGTCATGGGACCTTCAGGAATGGCTAGAGCATCATCACCAAGTTGTTGATGCAATGTGGCTTCATGTGGCTCATCTAGACTCTCCTTGTTCTCCTTAGTGATCCGGTCCATGATCACATCATCCCCTCCCTCTTGAAAAGGATTTGTCCTCAAATCAGGTCCATCTACAACAAAAGGAGCCAAGTCAGTGACATTGAAGCTATTTGATACATCGTACTTACCTTGGAGATCAAGCTTGTAGGCATTGTCATTGATCTTGTGGATGATCTCAAAGGGTCCATCAACCCTTGGCATCAGCTTGGACTTCCTCTCGTTGGGGAACCTATCCTTCCTCAGGTGCAACCACACTTGGTCACCAACTTCAAAGGTCCTCACACGTCTCCCCTTGTTAGCTTGCTTCTCATACAGTTTGGTCTTCTGCTCAATGTTTTGTCTAGCCTTCTCATGAATCTGTTGAACCAACTCGGCTTTCTTCTTGCCATCTAGACTTGTCCTTTCACACTCAGGTAAAGGCATTAGATCCAAAGGAGAGGTGGGATTGAACCCATAAACAATTTCAAAGGGAGAATACTTAGAAGCAGAATGCATAGCATGATTGTATGCAAATTCACAATGTGGCAAGTATTCCTCCCATGTTCTTAAGTTCTTTCTAATGAATGCACGCAGGAGTGTTCCTAATGTCCTATTAACTACCTCAGTTTGCCCATCAGTTTGTGGATGACATGTAGTAGAGAACAAGAGCTTAGTGCCTAACTTAGACCAGAGTGTCTTCCAAAAGTAGCTAAGAAACTTAGTGTCCCTATCAGAAACTATGGTTCTAGGCATGCCATGCAAACGTACAACCTCCTTAAAGAACAAGTTAGCTATATGCAATGCATCATCAGTTTTATGACATGCTATGAAATGTGCCATCTTAGAGAACCTATCAACAACAACAAAGATAGAATCCTTTCCAGTCCTAGTTCTAGGCAAACCAACAATGAAATCCATAGAAATGTCATTCCAGGGATGGTGTGGAATAGGTAAAGGAGTATACAAACCCTGGTTTTGAACTTGGGACTTGGCATGCTTGCAAGTGGCACACCTTCCACATATCCTCTCCACATCTCTCTTCATATGCGGCCAATAGAAGTGATCCTGTAAAACTTTTAAGGTCTTGGCAATCCCAAAGTGTCCCATTAGACTGCCCCCATGGGATTCCCTGACAAATAGGTCTCTCAAAGAGCAATTAGGCACACACAATCTATTGTCAAAGAATAGGTAATCATCCTTTCTAAAGTAATGCCCTGAGGCAAACTTAGCACATGAAGCATAAGCTTCCTTGAAATCAAGATCAGTATCATACATGTCTTTTATCTGCTCAAACCCAAGTAACTTAGCATCTAAAGTTGTCAAGAGAACATACCTCCGAGATAGTGCATCAGCCACTACATTCTCCTTACCTTGTTTGTACTTGATCACGTATGGGAAGGTCTCAATGAATTCAACCCACCTTGCGTGTCTCTTGCTAAGCTTACTCTGCCCTTTTAGATACTTGAGGGACTCATGATCAGTGTGGATGACAAACTCTTTGGGCCACAAGTAATGTTGCCACGTTTGTAATGCCCTCACCAAGGCATAGAGTTCTTTGTCATAAGTTGCATAGTTGAGTGTGGCTCCTCCAAGCTTCTCACTGAAGTATGCAATGGGTTTCCTATCCTGCATCAACACGGCACCAATACCAATTCCTGATGCATCACATTCTATTTCAAAGGTTTTAGCAAAATCAGGAAGCATAAGAAGAGGTGATTGAGTAAGCTTCTCTTTTAGGCTTTGGAAAGCCTTCTCTTGTGCTTCTCCCCATTTGAAACCAACATCCTTCTTGATAACTTCAGTTAAGGGAGCTGCAATGGTGCTAAAGTCCTTGACAAATCTCCTATAGAAGCCGGCAAGTCCATGGAAGCTCCTCACTTCTCCTACTGAGGTTGGACTCGGCCATTCCTTGATTGCCTTGATCTTCTCTTCATCAACCTTAACTCCATCTGCACTCACAACAAAGCCTAGGAAAACCAAATTATCTGTGCAAAAGGTGCACTTCTTTAGGTTGGCATAAAGCTTCTCATTCCTTAGAACACTCAAGACAGCCTTAAGATGATCTAAATGCTCTTCTAGGTTCTTGCTATACACTAAGATGTCATCAAAGTATACTACAACCGATATGCCTATGAATGATCTAAGAACATGATTCATTAACCTCATGAATGTACTAGGTGCATTGGTTAATCCAAATGGCATAACTAACCATTCATACAATCCATGCTTAGTTTTAAATGCAGTTTTCCATTCATCTCCTTCTTTCATCCTAATCTGATGATAACCACTTTTTAAATCTATCTTAGAAAAGATGCAAGAACCATGTAATTCATCAAGCATATCATCAAGTCTAGGGATAGGGTGGCGATACTTCACTGTGATGTTGTTGATTGATCTACAATCAACACACATACGCCATGTACCATCCTTCTTAGGCACTAGGAGCACTGGTACAGCACATGGGCTCAAACTCTCTCGGATATAGCCCTTCTCCATGAGTTCTTCCACTTGTCTTTGCAACTCCTTGGTCTCAACCGGATTGCTTCTATATGCTGGACGGTTTGGAAGTGTTGATCCTGGCACAAAGTCTATCTGGTGCTCAATCCCTCTCAATGGTGGTAAGCCAATGGGATTGTCCTCTGGAAACACATCTTGGAACTCCTGTAAAAGAGAAACCATCTCACTCGGATACACCGGTGTAGGATCAGTTAAGTTCAAGAGAGTCTCTTTAAACACAAGTAATATAGCTGATTGTTTAGAGTTGAGAGTTCTTTTGATATCACCCATGTTTGCATAGAAGTTTGGCTGCTTAGTTCCAGCCGGTTTTAGATCAATCTCCTTCTTCTTTTGGAGTTGAACTTGATCTTGTTGCACTTCCTTGGGTGTCAAGGGAACCAGAGTAGTCTTCTTGCCCTTGAACAGAAAGGAATGCTTGTCTTGATGGTTTTGATCTTCTCCTCATCAACCTTAACTCCATCTGCACTCACAACAAAGCCTAGGAAAACCAAGTTATCTGTGCAAAAGGTGCACTTCTTCAAGTTGGCATAAAGCTTTTCACTTCTCAAAACATTCAAGACAGCTTAAGATGATCTAGATGTTCTTCTAAGTTCTTGCTATATACTAAGATGTCATCAAAGTATACTACAACAGAAATGCCTATGAATGATCTAAGAACATGATTCATTAACCTCATGAATGTACTAGGTGCATTGGTTAATCCAAATGGCATAACTAACCACTCATACAATCCATGTTTAGTTTTAAAGGCAGTCTTCCATTCATCTCCTTCTTTCATCCCAATCTGATGATAACCACTTTTTAAATCTATCTTAGAAAAGATGCAAGAACCATGTAATTCATCAAGCATATCATCAAGTCTAGGGATAGGGTGGCGATACTTCACTGTGATGTTGTTGATTGATCTACAATCAACACACATACGCCATGTACCATCCTTCTTAGGCACTAGGAGCACTGGTACAGCACATGGGCTCAAGCTCTCTCGGATATAGCCCTTCTCCATTAGTTCCTCTACTTGTCTTTGCAACTCCTTGGTCTCAACCGGATTGCTTCTGTATGCTGGACGGTTTGGAAGTGTAGATCCTGGAACAAAGTCTATCTGGTGCTCAATCCCTCTCAAAGGTGGTAAACCAATGGGATTGTCTTCTGGAAATACATCTTGAAACTCCTGCAAAAGAGAAACCATTTCACTCGGATACACCGGTGTAGAATCTGTTAAGTTCAATAGAGTCTCTTTAAACACAAGTAAGATAGCAGATTGTTTAGAGTTGAGAGTTCTTTTGATATCACCCATGTTAGCATAGAAGTTTGGCTGCTTAGTTCCAGCCGGTTTTAGATCAATCTCCTTCTTCTTTTGGAGTTGAATCTGATCTTGTTGTACTTCCTTGGGTGTCAAGGGAACCAGAGTAGTCTTCTTGCCCTTGAACAAAAAGGAATGCTTGTTGGTGAACCCATCATGGATCACACGCCTATCAGATTGCCAAGGTCTTCCAAGAAGTAAGTGACCAGCTTGCATAGGCAACACATCACACAAGACTTCATCTTCATATCTCCCAATGGCTAAGGGAATAAGAACTTGACTTGAAACCTTCATGGTGCCTTCTTCATTCAGCCATTGTAACCGGTAAGGCTTGGGATGCTTTTGAAGTCCGTAGGAGGAATGGAGAGGAACCGGTTGAGACTTGGACTGAGATGAAGTCAATCATGCGCAAGAGGTTTGTTCCAAACCTATGGACTTCAAAAGCATCCCAAGCCTTACCGGTTACAATGGCTGAATGAAGAAGGCACCATGAAGGTTTCAAGTCAAGTTCTTATTCCCTTAGCCATTGGGAGATATGAAGATGAAGTATTGTGTGATGTGTTGCCTATGGAAGCTGGTCACATACTTCTTGGAAGACCTTGGCAATCTGATCGCCGAGTTATCCATGATGGCTACACCAACAAGCACTCCTTTGAGATTAAGGGACGCAAGACCACCCTGGTTCCCTTGTGTGAGTTTTAGTAATTGAGTGAGTGTTTAAATGAGATTAAGAAAGAGTTTGTTGCTGGAAATGTGAAGAATAGTAAGAACAGGAGAGAGAGTGAGGGATTTCGTGAGTGAGAGAGAGAAAAGGAGAGAATATGATTTCCTTGCCTTTCTTAGTTCTGGATACATGTCTTTATATAGACCAGACAATACATAAAATAATCAGACAAGTTTGAATAAAGAAAAGAATAAATTAATGGGACTGAGCAATGGCAGGGACTGAGGGATGCCAGGGACAGACTGAGGGATGCCAGGGACAGTCTGAGGGATGCCAGGGACTGAGGAATGGCAGGGACAATCTGAGGAGGAGCAGAGGCACGTCCAGCAATGTAGGAAAGGGACAGGAGCTATGTGGTCCACTCTCCTTAACACAACATGTGACTTCTCTCCCTAAAGATTCTCTGCCTCTAGTCAACATCCTCTTTGGTTCCTCAAGCCTTGATTTATTCTTCTCTATCATTCATGTCTTCATGTCAACACTCCCCCTCAAGCTTGACCATGTGGAACAAGTCAAGCTTGGAAGCCATGAAGCATTCCCTCATTAAAACCTCAGCTAGTAAAAACCGCATGGGACAAAAACCACACCAAGGAAAAAAGAGTAGAACACTTCATGGCAAGAGGATCAGTGACATGTGAGATCTATGAGTCCAAGCTTTGGATGAATGAACTCACAGACTTTGGTGCTAGCAGCCTTGGTAAAGATGTCAGCTAGCTGGTCTTCACTTCTGGTATAGCAAGGCAAGATGACTTTCTGCTCCACGGCTTGCCTCACCTTATGACAATCCACCTCAATGTGTTTAGTTCTCTCATGGAACACATTGTTGGAAGCTATGTGTATTGCAGCCTGGTTATCACAGTGCATGGTAATGGGTGTGGTAGTCTCAATTCCCAAGTCCTTAAGCAACCCTTTAATCCAAATCAGTTCACTTGTGAGCTTTCTCATGGCTCTATACTCTGCCTCAGCACTTGAACATGAGACCACCTTCTGCTTCTTGCTCTTCCATGTTACTAAATTACCTCCAATGAAAGTACAATAGCCAGTTGTAGACCTCCTATCTATCCTATCTCCAGCCCAATCAGCATCACAATAACCAACTATCTCAGTACTCTTGTTGCAACCCATCCAAACTCCTTGTCCTGGTGCTTCTCTTAAGTACCTCAGTGATGCGTCCCTAGGATGCTCTTTGGTTGATGGGAATGGATAGATCCTTGCAAGAACGAATCAAAGACTCAAGTCCTTCAAGGCGTGTGGATTGAATGGTGACACAAGAGGGATGGATGATCTCTTGATACTCCTAGATGAATAACTTCGATATGACACACCAAACTAAACACCCTTAGGTCTCTGGATACTACACACCAGAACTCGACACACTTTCTAGAGAGAGAGCTGTCAAGATGAATGATACTTGTTTATTAAAAGCTGGATGATTACAAGAGGGTGTAGAGAACCCTTTAAATAAGAAACCAGAGAACATGCTCTCTAGGGTTTCGACATTAAGCAAGAAAAGGAAAGAAAGGAAACTATAGTCTAAGTTTAACATAAGCTTAAAACGAAATAAAAATGTAACTTCTTTTAGCCTTGGACCGAGATAGGGCCTAAGTGATGTAAAGACAAGTTGTGGCCTCGTTAAAAACCTTCCTCCGGAAAACCTCATGGGACAAAACCAAAAGCAAGGAAAAGAGCACGCACCCCATGTCTTGCCTAGACACTAACTCAGTTTGATGTAGAGATGGCTTGAATGGTGATCAAGACATCTCGGATCAGACTTTGTCCAAGACTTTCTTGTTGTGGATGTGAAGTGAGTAATCCAACAACATTCTCCTTAAGCTTCTTGACTCTGGAACGAGTCATGGGACCTTCAGGAATGGCTAGAGCATCATCACCAAGTTGTTGATGCAATGTGGCTTCATGTGGCTCATCTAGACTCTCCTTGTTCTCCTTAGTGATCCGGTCCATGATCACATCATCCCCTCCCTCTTGAAAAGGATTTGTCCTCAAATCAGGTTCATCTACAGCAAAAGGAGCCAAGTCAGTGACATTGAAGCTATTTGATACATCATGCTTACCTTGGAGATCAAGTTTGTAGGCATTGTCATTGATCTTGTGGATGATCTCAAAGGGTCCATCAACCCTTGGCATCAGCTTGGACTTCCTCTCGTTGGGGAACCTATCCTTCCTCAGGTGCAACCACACTTGGTCACCAACTTCAAAGGTCCTCACACGTCTCCCCTTGTTAGCTTGCTTCTCATACAGTTTGGTCTTCTGCTCAATGTTTTGTCTAGCCTTCTCATGAATCTGTTGGACCATCTCTGCTTTCTTCTTGCCATCTAGACTTATCCTTTCACACTCAGGTCAAGGCATTAGATCCAAAGGAGAGGTGGGATTGAACCCATAAACAATCTCAAAAGGGGAATACTTAGAAGCAGAATGCATAGCATGATTGTATGCAAATTCACAATGTGGTAAGTATTCTTCCCATGTCCTTAAGTTCTTTCTAATGAATGCACACAGGAGTTGATGCGTCCCTAGGATGCTCTTTGGTTGATGGGAATGGATAGATCCTTGCAAGAACGAATCAGAGACTCAAGTTCTTCAAGGCGTGTGGATTGAATGGTGACACAAGAGGGATGAATGATCTCTTGATACTCCTAGATGAATGATTTGGATATGACACACCAAACTAAACACCCTTAAGTCTCTGGATATGACACACCAGAACTCGGCACACTTCTTTTAGAGAGAGAGAGAGCCGTATAAGATGAATGATACTTGTATTGAAAAGGTTGGATGATTACAAAAGGGTGTAGAGAACCCTTTAAATAAGAAACCAGAGAACACACTCTCTAGGGTTTCGACAATGAATCAAAAAAGGAAAGAACTAAAACTATAGTCTATAAGTTTAAAATGAAATAAAATGCAACTTCTATTAGTCTTGGACCGAGAATAGCACTTAGGTGATGTGTAGACAAGTTGTGGCCTCGTTAAAAACCTTCCTCCTGGAAAACCTCGTGGGACAAAACCAAAAGCAAGGAAAAGAGCACGCACCCCATGTCTTGCCTAGACACTAACTCAGTTTGGTGTAGAGATGGCTTGAATGGTGATCAAGACATCTCGGATCAAACCTTGTCCAAGACCTTCTTGTTGTGGATGTGAAGTGAGTAATCCAACAACATTCTCCTTAAGCTTCTTGACTCTGGAACGAGTCATGGGACCTTCAGGAATGGCTAGAGCATCCTCACCAAGTGGTTGATGCATTGTGGCTTCATGTGGCTCATCTAGACTCTCCTTGTCCTCCTTAGTGATCCGGTCCATGATCACATCATCTTGACGGCTCTCTCTCTCTCTAGAAGTGTGCCGAGTTCTGGTGTGTAGTATCCAGAGGTCTAAGGGTGTTTAGTTTGGTGTGTCATATCCAAATCATTCATCTAGGAGTATCAAGAGATCATTCATCCCTCTTGTGTCACCATTCAATCCACACGCCTTGAAGAACTTGAGTCTCTGATTCGTTCTTGCAAGGATCTATCCATTCCCATCAACCAAAGAGCATCCTAGGGACGCGTCAAGTGGTATCAGAGCAACTTTGGTTGGGAAGTACTCGCTTTCTCTCTTGTTTTCTTTTGTTGTCTCATCCGTGTTTAATCTTTATCATCTTGAATAAGCATTAGAACTACTTTGTTTAGGGCTGCTCGAGTTGCATAAGAGTTTAGACAAGGATTATAGTACTTTCCTTTTTTGGTTTTTTCGGAAACCCTAGAGAGAGAGTAACCCTAGCCGCATGCATCTTCTTTGTCGATTACTTTGTGCATTTGTTTAACTTGTTTTCACCTTGAACACGAGTAGAATAAGCTTGTTAGGTTGCTAGGAAACCTTAGAAGAGTTTAGGAAAAGGTTTAGAAGCTTTTCCTTTTTGCTTGAATCTTTTTCCTTTTTTCTAGTCGATTGTCCTTTTTACTTTTGTCTTGCATTACAAGCTTGTTTCTTTTCCTTTTTGCTTGTTTTCTTTTTCCTTTTTGCTTGTCTTCTTCCCTAGAAACCTTTTACTGGTTGTCTTGTTTGTCTTTGAGCAGGAACCATGGTGTCCGAGTCTGAAGAAGAGGCTGATCTCGTCCGGAGGAACAAACTCCTCATGGAAGCTGATGTGATCATGGACCGGATCACTAAGGAGGACAAGGAGAGTCTAGATGAGCCACATGAAGCCACATTGCACCAACAACTTGGTGATGATGCTCTAGCCATTCCTGAAGGTCCCATGACTCGTTCCAGAGTCTAGAAGCTTAAGGAGAATGTTGTTGGATTACTCACTTCACATCCACAACAAGAAGGTCTTGGACAAGGTTTGATCCGAGATGTCTTGATCACCATTCAAGCCATCTCTACACCAAACTGAGTTAGTGTCTAGGCAAGACATGGGGTGCGTGCTCTTTTCCTTGCTTTTGGTTTTGTCCCACGAGGTTTTCCAGGAGGAAGGTTTTTAACGAGGCCACAACTTGTCTACACATCACCTAAGTGCTATTCTCGGTCCAAGACTATAGAAGTTACATTTTATTTCATTTCATTTAAAAGCTTATGTTAAACTCTAGTTTCCTTTTTTTGATTCATTGTCGAAACCCTAGAGGCATGTCTCTGGTTTCTTATTTAAAGAGGTCTCAACACCCTCTTGTATTCATTCAGTCTTTTAATAAACAAGTAACATTCATCTTGACGGCTCTCTCTCTAGAAAGTGTCGAGTTCTGGTGTGTAGTATCCAGAAACCTAAGGGTGCTTAGTTTGGTGTGTCATATCCAAGTTAATCATCTAGGAGTATCAAGAGATCATCCATTCCTCTTGTGTCACCACTCATCCCACACGCCTTGAAGGACTTGAGTCTCTGATTCGTTCTTGCAAGGATCTATCCATCCATTCCCATCAACCAAAGAGCATCCTAGGGACGCATCAAGTGGTATCAGAGCAACTTTGGTTGGGAAGTACTCGCTATCCTCTTTTGTTTTCTTGTTTTCTTTGGTTGTTTCAATCCGTGTTTCATCTTTATCTTTTGAATAAGCAGTAGAACTCATCTAAACTAGGGCTGCTCGTGATTGTATAAGAGTTTAGACAAGAATTATAGGACTTTCCTTATTTGAAATTTTCGGCAACCCTAGAGAGATAAAAACCCTAGCCGCATGCATTCCTTGTGACGATCACTTTGTGCATTAGTCTAGTTTGTTTATCACCTTGAACACGAGCATACTAGGATTGTTAGGTTGCTAGAACACCTTAGAAGAGATTAGGAAAAAGTTTAGAAGCTTTTCCATTTTGCTTGAATCGATTTCCTTTTAGCTTAAACGATTTCCTTTTTACTTGTATCTTGCAATACAAGCTTGTTCCTTTTTACTTTTTACTTGTTTTCTTTTTCCTTTTTGCTTGTCTTCTTCCCTAGAACCCTTTTACTGGTTGTCTTGTTTGTCTTTGAGCAGGAACAATGGTGTCCGAGTCTGAAGAAGAAGCTGAACTTGTCCGGAAGAACAAACTCCTCATGGAAGCTATGTCGGCTCAACTCAATCAAAACATGATTGCAACGATGACCGAGATGATGAGGACCAGCCTCAGTGACATCAGGGAGAGAAGACATCAGGAGAGCTACTAGTCACTTACCAAATCAAGAGACTAGGAGAGAAGAGAGACCGCAAGCAACTCACCAAGCAACTCGCCAAACAACTCGCCAAGAGCATGATGGTTATGAGGAGACTGATGAAGAATATGATCACCTCAGCTCATCCTCAAGAAGACCTAGGCGTGCCCAAGAGAGAAGAGTGAACCAAGGAGATGATCTTGCTGGTTTGAAGATCAAGATACCCCCATTCCATGGCAAAGCTGATCCGGATGCCTATCTTGAGTGGGAGAAAAAGATTGAGCTAGTCTTTCAGTGCAAGCAATACACCAACCACAAGAAGATTCAGATTGCTGCCACTGAATTCTATGACTATGCTTTGAGTTGGTGGGATCAGTACCTCACAACTCGTAGAAGGAATGGAGAGGAACAGGTTGAAACTTGGACAGAGATGAAGTCAATCATGCACAAGAGGTTTGTTCCAAGCCATTACCTTAGAGACTTGCACCACCGGCTGAGGAAGCTTACCCAAGGTTCAAGATCAGTGGAAGAGTATTACCAGGAGATGGAGTTACTCATGCTTAGAGCTAACATATCAGAGGATAGAGAAGCAACCATGTCAAGGTTCCTTTGTGGCTTAAACCGAGAGATACAAGACAATGTTGAGATGCAACATTATGTGGAGCTTGAAGAGATGCTACACAAGGCTATTCTTGTTGAGCAAAAACTCAAGAGGAGGGGACACTCACGCAATCAGTATGGCTCTAACCGGTTACACAACAACAAGGAAGAAAAGTCACCTTATTCAAAGGAATCTAAACCATTCCAGAAGGACAACAAGTCCTATCCAAGAGAAGAGGCCAAACCAATCAGTGCTCTTGACAAGGGCAAAGGCAAGGTTGAAGCATCTAGTTCCAGAGCTCGTGATGTCAAGTGCTTCAAGTGCCAAGGAAGAGGACACTATGCCAATGAATGTACCAACAAGAGAGTCATGTTCTTACTAGAAGATGGAGAGTATACCTCAGGAGATGACAACACCGAGTCTGACCAAGAAGACACTGAAGAAGAACTTGAAGAAGGACCAGTCCAGGGGAAGCTTTTAGTAGCAAGAAGGCTTCTAAGCTTGCAAAACAAGGCTGAGGAGCTAGAGCAACGTGAGAACCTCTTCTACACCCGGTGCTTGGTCCAAGGAAAAGTGTGCAGCCTCATTGTTGATGGAGGAAGTTGTGTCAATGCTGCGAGTGAGACAATGGTTCAGAAGTTGGGATTGAAGGTTCAAAAGCATCCCAAGTTGAAGTTTTCAGAGTTTCAAGTGCTTGAGTGATGTAGAATAGAAATGAAGATGATGCGGATGAGACTTGATGAGGATGGTGAA
>CAJHQQ010005496.1:0-16557 GCA_905132885.1 Moricandia moricandioides
CAAATCTCCAAACAGGGCAAACTGGAATTACTTCGGTTAAAAGTGGGATAACTTCTTCATCATAACTCCAATGATATTGATTCAACTTCAGGGTGATTCTACACTGATTTATGAGTCCAGATCAATTTTCTTACATCATGATTCATTCTGGTTTTATTAGTATCAAGAACAATTCTCAAATCTCTAAACAGGGCCAAACTGGAATCACTTCGGTTAAAAGTGGGATAACTTCTTCATCATAACTCCAATGATATTGATTCAACTTCAGGGTGGTTCTACACTGATTAATGAGTCCAAATCAAGCTTCTTACATCGTGAATTCATTCTGGTTTTATTAGTATCAAGAAGAAATTGGCAAATCTCCAAATACGGAAAACTGGAAATCACTTCGGTTAAAAGTGGGATACCTTCTTCATCATAACTCCCAATGATATTGATTCAACTTCAGGGTGATTCTACACTGATTAATGAGTCCAAATCAAGCTTCTTACATCGTGATTCGTTCTGGTTTTATTTGTATCAAGAAGAAATTGTCAAATCTCCAAACAGGATAAACTGGAATCACTTCGGTTAAAAGTGGGATAACTTCTTCATCATAACTCCAATGAAATTTATTCAACTTCAGGGTGATTCTACACTGATTAATGAGTCCAAATCAACCTTCTTACATCGTGATTCATTCTGGTTTTATTTGTATTAAGAAGAAATTGTCAAATCTCCAAACAGGGTAAACTGGAATCACTACGGTTAAAAGTGGGATAACTTCTTCATCATAAGTCCAATGATATTGATTGAACTTCAGGGTGATTCTACACTGATTAATGAGTCCAAATCAAGCTTCTTACTTCGTGATTCATTCTGGTTTTATTTGTATCAAGAAGAAATTGCCAAATCTCCAAACAGGGCAAACTGGAATTACTTCGGTTAAAAGTGGGATAACTTCTTCATCATAACTCCAATGATATTGATTCAACTTCAGGGTGATTCTACACTGATTTATGAGTCCAGATCAATTTTCTTACATCATGATTCATTCTGGTTTTATTAGTATCAAGAAACAATTCTCAAATCTCTAAACAGGGCAAACTGGAATCACTTCGGTTAAAATTGGGATAACTTCTTCATCATAACTCCAATGATATTGATTCAACTTCAGGGTGGTTCTACACTGATTAATGAGTCCAAATCAAGCTTCTTACTTCGTGATTCATTCTGGTTTTATTTGTATCAAGAAGAAATTGCCAAATCTCCAAATAGGGAAAACTGGAATCACTTCGGTTAAAAGTGGGTTTACCTTCTTCATCATAACTCCAATGATATTGATTCAACTTCAGGGTGATTCTACACTGATTAATGAGTCCAAATCAAGCTTCTTAAATCATGATTCATTCTAGTTTTATTTGTATCAAGAAGAAATTGCCAAATCTCCAAACAGGATAAACTGGAATCACTTCGGTTAAAAGTGGGATAACTTCTTCATTATAACTCCAATGATATTGATTCAACTTCAGGGTGATTCTACACTGATTAATGAGTCCAAATCAAGCTTCTTACATCGTGATTCATTCTGGTTTTATTTGTATCAAGAAGAAATTGCCAAATCTCCAAACAGGGCAAACTGGAATCACTTCGGTTAAAAGTGGGATAACTTCTTCATCATAACTCCAATGATATTGATTCAACTTCAGGGTGATTCTACACTGATAAATGAGTCCAAATCAAGCTTCTTACATCGTGATTCATTCTGGTTTTATTAGTATCAAGAAGAAATTGGCAAATCTCCAAATAGGGAAAACTGGAATCACTTCGGTCAAAAGTGGGATACCTTCTTCATCATAACTCCAATGATACTGATTCAACTTCAGGGTGATTCTACACTGATTAATGAGTCCAAATCAAGCTTCTTACATCGTGATTCATTCTGGTTTTATTTGTATCAAGAAGAAATTGTCAAATCTCCAAACAGGGCAAACTGGAATCACTTCGGTTAAAAGTGGGATAACTTCTTCATCATAACTCCAATGATATTGATTCAACTTCAGGGTGATTCTACACTGATTAATGAGTCCAAATGAAGCTTCTTACATCGTGATTCATTCTGGTTTTATTTGTATTAAGAAGAAATTGTCAAATCTCCAAACAGGGTAAACTGGAATCACTTCGGTTAAAAGTGGGATAACTTCTTCATCATAAGTCCAATGATATTGATTCAACTTCATGGTGATTCTACACTGATTAATGAGTCCAAATCAAGTTTCTTACATCGTGATTCATTCTGTGTTTTATTAGTATCAAGAATAAATTCCCAAATCTCCAAACTGGGCAAACTGAAATCACTTCGGTTAAAAGTGGGATAACTTCTTCATCATAACTCCTATGATCTTGAGTCAACTTCAGGGTGATTAGACACTGATTTATGAGTCCAAATCAAGCTTCTTACATCGTTTTTCATTCTGGTTTTATTAGTATCAAGAAGAAATTGCCAAATCTCCAAACAGGACAAACTGGAATCACTTAGGTTAAAAGTGGGATAACTTCTTCATCATAACCCCAATGATATTGATTCAACTTCAGGGTGATTCTAAACTGATTTATGAGTCCAAATCAAGCTTCTTACATCGTGATTCATTCTGGTTTTATTAGTATCAAGAAGAAATTGGCAAATCTCCAAATAGGGAAAACTAGAATCATTTCCGTTAAAAGTGGGATACCGTCTTCATCATAACTCCAATGATATTGAACCAACTTCAGGGTGATTCTAAACTGATTTATGAGTCTAAATCAAGTTTCTTACATCGTGATTCATTCTAGTTTTATTTGTATCAAGAAGAAATTGCCAAATCTCCAAACAGGGTAAACTCGAATCACTTCGGTTAAAAGTGGGATAACTTCTTCATCATAACTCCAATGATATTGATTCAACTTCAGGGTGATTCTACACTGATTAATGAGTCCAAATAAAGCTTCTTACATCGTGATTCATTCTGGTTTTATTTGTATCAAGAAGAAATTGTCAAATCTCCAAACAAGGCAAACTAGAATCACTTCGGTTAAAAGTCGGATAACTTCTTCATCATAATTCCAATGATATTGATTCAACTTCAAGGTGATTCTACACTGATAAATGAGTCCAAATCAAGCTTCTTACTTCGTGATTCATTCTGGTTTTATTAGTATCAAGAAACAATTCTCAAATCTCTAAACAGGGCAAACTAGAATCACTTCGGTTAAAAGTGGGATAACTTCTTCATCATAACTCCAATGATATTGATTCAACTTCAGGGTGATTCTACACTGATTAATGAGTCCAAATTAAGCTTCTTACATCGTGATTCATTCTGAGTTTTATTAGTATCAAGAATAAATTCCCAAATCTACAAACAGGACAAACTGGAATCACTTCGGTTAAAAGTGGGATAACTTCTTCATCATAACTCCTATGATCTTGAGTCAACTTCAGGGTGATTCGACACTGATTTATGAGTCCAAATCAAGCTTCTTACATCGTGATTCATTCTGGTTTTATTTGTATCAAGAAGAAATTGCCAAATCTCCAAACAGGACAAACTGGAATCACTTCGGTTAAAAGTGGGATAACTTCTTCATCATAACTCCAATGATATTGATTCAACTTCAGGATGATTCTACACTGATTAATGAGTCCAAATCAAGCTTCTTACATCGTGATTCATTCTGGTTTTATTAGTATCAAGAAGAAATTGGCAAATCTCCAAATAGGGCAAACTGGAATCACTTCGGTTAAAAGTGGGATAACTTCTTCATCATAACTCCAATGATATTGATTCAACTTCAGGGTGATTCTACACTGATTAATGAGTCCAAATCAAGCTTCTTACATCGTGATTCATTCTGGTTTTATTTGTATCAAGAAGAAATTGCCAAATCTCCAAACAGGGCAAACTGGAATCACTTCGGTTAAAAGTGGGATAACTTCTTCATCATAACTCCAATGATATTGATTCAACTTCAGGGTGATTCTACACTGATTAATGAGTCCAAATCAAGCTTCTTACATCGTGATTCATTCTGGTTTTATTAGTATCAAGAAGAAATTGCCAAATCTCCAAACAGGGCAAACTGGAATCACTTCGGTTAAAAGTGGGATAACTTCTTCATCATAACTCCAATGATATTGATTCAACTTCAGGGTGATTCTAAACTGATTTATGAGTCCAAATCAAGCTTCTTACATCGTGATTCATTCTGGTTTTATTTGTATCAAGAAGAAATTGCCAAATCTCCAAACAGGGCAAACTGGAATCACTTCGGTTAAAAGTGGGATAACTTCTTCATCATAACTCCAATGATATTGATTCAACTTCAGGGTGATTCTACACTGATTAATGAGTCCAAATCAAGCTTCTTACATCGTGATTCATTCTGGTTTTATTAGTATCAAGAAAAATTCTCAAATCTCCAAACAGGGCAAACTGGAATCACTTCGGTTAAAAGTGGGATAACTTCTTCATCATAACTCCAATGATATTGATTCAACTTCAGGGTGATTCTACACTGATTAATGAGTCCAAATCAAGCTTCTTACATCGTGATTCATTCTGGTTTTATTAGTATCAAGAAGAAATTGGCAAATCTCCAAACAGGGAAAACTGGAATCACTTCGGTTAAAAGTGGGATAACTTCTTCATCATAACTCCAATGATATTGATTCAACTTCAGGGTGATTCTACACTGATTATGAGTCCAAATCAAGCTTCTTACATCGTGATTCATTCTGGTTTTATTTGTATCAAGAAGAAATTGCCAAATCTCCAAACAGGGCAAACTGGAATCACTTCGGTTAAAAGTGGGATAACTTCTTCATCATAACTCCAATGATATTGATTCAACTTCAGGGTGATTCTACACTGATTAATGAGTCCAAATCAAGCTTCTTACATCGTGATTCATTCTGGTTTTATTAGTATCAAGAAAAATTCTCAAATCTCCAAACAGGGCAAACTGGAATCACTTCGGTTAAAAGTGGGATAACTTCTTCATCATAACTCCAATGATATTGATTCAACTTCAGGGTGATTCTACACTGATTAATGAGTCCAAATCAAGCTTCTTACATCGTGATTCATTCTGGTTTTATTAGTATCAAGAAGAAATTGCAAATCTCCAAACAGGGCAAACTGGAATCACTTCGGTTAAAAGTGGGATAACTTCTTCATCATAACTCCAATGATATTGATTCAACTTCAGGGTGATTCTACACTGATTAATGAGTCCAAATCAAGCTTCTTACATCGTGATTCATTCTGGTTTTATTTGTATCAAGAAGAAATTGCCAAATCTCCAAACAGGCAAACTGGAATCACTTCGGTTAAAAGTGGGATAACTTCTTCATCATAACTCCAATGATATTGATTCAACTTCAGGGTGATTCTACACTGATTAATGAGTCCAAATCAAGCTTCTTACATCGTGATTCATTCTGGTTTTATTAGTATCAAGAAAAATTCCAAATCTCCAAACAGGGCAAACTGGAATCACTTCGGTTAAAAGTGGGATAACTTCTTCATCATAACTCCAATGATATTGATTCAACTTCAGGGTGATTCTACACTGATTAATGAGTCCAAATCAAGCTTCTTACATCGTGATTCATTCTGGTTTTATTAGTATCAAGAATAAATTCCCAAATCTCCAAACAGGGCAAACTGGAATCACTTCGGTTAAAAGTGGGATAACTTCTTCATCATAACTCCTATGATCTTGAGTCAACTTCAGGGTGATTCGACACTGATTTATGAGTCCAAATCAAGCTTCTTACATCGTGATTCATTCTGGTTTTATTTGTATCAAGAAGAAATTGCCAAATCTCCAAACAGGGCAAACTGGAATCACTTCGGTTAAAAGTGGGATAACTTCTTCATCATAACTCCAATGATATTGATTCAACTTCAGGGTGATTCTACACTGATTAATGAGTCCAAATCAAGCTTCTTACATCGTGATTCATTCTGGTTTTATTAGTATCAAGAAGAAATTGGCAAATCTCCAAACAGGGCAAACTGGAATCACTTCGGTTAAAAGTGGGATAACTTCTTCATCATAACTCCAATGATATTGATTCAACTTCAGGGTGATTCTACACTGATTAATGAGTCCAAATCAAGCTTCTTACATCGTGATTCATTCTGGTTTTATTTGTATCAAGAAGAAATTGCCAAATCTCCAAACAGGGCAAACTGGAATCACTTCGGTTAAAAGTGGGATAACTTCTTCATCATAACTCCAATGATATTGATTCAACTTCAGGGTGATTCTACACTGATTAATGAGTCCAAATCAAGCTTCTTACATCGTGATTCATTCTGGTTTTATTAGTATCAAGAAAAATTCTCAAATCTCCAAACAGGGCAAACTGGAATCACTTCGGTTAAAAGTGGGATAACTTCTTCATCATAACTCCAATGATATTGATTCAACTTCAGGGTGATTCTACACTGATTAATGAGTCCAAATCAAGCTTCTTACATCGTGATTCATTCTGGTTTTATTAGTATCAAGAAGAAATTGCCAAATCTCCAAACAGGGAAAACTGGAATCACTTCGGTTAAAAGTGGGATAACTTCTTCATCATAACTCCAATGATATTGATTCAACTTCAGGGTGATTCTACACTGATTTATGAGTCCAAATCAAGTTTCTTACATCGTGATTCATTCTGGTTTTATTTGTATCAAGAAGAAATTGCCAAATCTCCAAACAGGGCAAACTGGAATCACTTCGGTTAAAAGTGGGATAACTTCTTCATCATAACTCCAATGATATTGATTCAACTTCAGGGTGATTCTACACTGATTAATGAGTCCAAATCAAGCTTCTTACATCGTGATTCATTCTGGTTTTATTAGTATCAAGAAAAATTCTCAAATCTCCAAACAGGGCAAACTGGAATCACTTCGGTTAAAAGTGGGATAACTTCTTCATCATAACTCCAATGATATTGATTCAACTTCAGGGTGATTCTACACTGATTAATGAGTCCAAATCAAGCTTCTTACATCGTGATTCATTCTGGTTTTATTAGTATCAAGAATAAATTGCCAAATCTCCAAACAGGGCAAACTGGAATCACTTCGGTTAAAAGTGGGATAACTTCTTCATCATAACTCCTATGATATTGAGTCAACTTCAGGGTGATTCTACACTGATTTATGAGTCCAAATCAAGCTTCTTACATCGTGATTCATTCTGGTTTTATTTGTATCAAGAAGAAATTGCCAAATCTCCAAACAGGGCAAACTGGAATCACTTCGGTTAAAAGTGGGATAACTTCTTCATCATAACTCCAATGATATTGATTCAACTTCAGGGTGATTCTACACTGATTAATGAGTCCAAATCAAGCTTCTTACATCGTGATTCATTCTGGTTTTATTAGTATCAAGAAGAAATTGCAAATCTCCAAACAGGGCAAACTGGAATCACTTCGGTTAAAAGTGGGATAACTTCTTCATCATAACTCCAATGATATTGATTCAACTTCAGGGTGATTCTACACTGATTAATGAGTCCAAATCAAGCTTCTTACATCGTGATTCATTCTGGTTTTATTTGTATCAAGAAGAAATTGCCAAATCTCCAAACAGGGCAAACTGGAATCACTTCGGTTAAAAGTGGGATAACTTCTTCATCATAACTCCAATGATATTGATTCAACTTCAGGGTGATTCTACACTGATTAATGAGTCCAAATCAAGCTTCTTACATCGTGATTCATTCTGGTTTTATTAGTATCAAGAAGAAATTGCCAAATCTCCAAACAGGGCAAACTGGAATCACTTCGGTTAAAAGTGGGATAACTTCTTCATCATAACTCCAATGATATTGATTCAACTTCAGGGTGATTCTACACTGATTTATGAGTCCAAATCAAGCTTCTTACATCGTGATTCATTCTGGTTTTATTTGTATCAAGAAGAAATTGCCAAATCTCCAAACAGGGCAAACTGGAATCACTTCGGTTAAAAGTGGGATAACTTCTTCATCATAACTCCAATGATATTGATTCAACTTCAGGGTGATTCTACACTGATTAATGAGTCCAAATCAAGCTTCTTACATCGTGATTCATTCTGGTTTTATTAGTATCAAGAATAAATTCCCAAATCTCCAAACAGGGCAAACTGGAATCACTTCGGTTAAAAGTGGGATAACTTCTTCATCATAACTCCTATGATCTTGAGTCAACTTCAGGGTGATTCGACACTGATTTATGAGTCCAAATCAAGCTTCTTACATCGTGATTCATTCTGGTTTTATTTGTATCAAGAAGAAATTGCCAAATCTCCAAACAGGGCAAACTGGAATCACTTCGGTTAAAAGTGGGATAACTTCTTCATCATAACTCCAATGATATTGATTCAACTTCAGGGTGATTCTACACTGATTAATGAGTCCAAATCAAGCTTCTTACATCGTGATTCATTCTGGTTTTATTAGTATCAAGAAGAAATTGCCAAATCTCCAAACAGGGCAAACTGGAATCACTTCGGTTAAAAGTGGGATAACTTCTTCATCATAACTCCAATGATATTGATTCAACTTCAGGGTGATTCTACACTGATTAATGAGTCCAAATCAAGCTTCTTACATCGTGATTCATTCTGGTTTTATTAGTATCAAGAAGAAATTGCCAAATCTCCAAACAGGGCAAACTGGAATCACTTCGGTTAAAAGTGGGATAACTTCTTCATCATAACTCCAATGATATTGATTCAACTTCAGGGTGATTCTACACTGATTAATGAGTCCAAATCAAGCTTCTTACATCGTGATTCATTCTGGTTTTATTAGTATCAAGAAGAAATTGCCAAATCTCCAAACAGGACAAACTGGAATCACTTCGGTTAAAAGTGGGATAACTTCTTCATCATAACTCCAATGATATTGATTCAACTTCAGGGTGATTCTACACTGATTAATGAGTCCAAATCAAGCTTCTTACATCGTGATTCATTCTGGTTTTATTTGTATCAAGAAGAAATTGCCAAATCTCCAAACAGGGCAAACTGGAATCACTTCGGTTAAAAGTGGGATAACTTCTTCATCATAACTCCAATGATATTGATTCAACTTCAGGGTGATTCTACACTGATTAATGAGTCCAAATCAAGCTTCTTACATCGTGATTCATTCTGGTTTTATTAGTATCAAGAAGAAATTGCCAAATCTCCAAACAGGGCAAACTGGAATCACTTCGGTTAAAAGTGGGATAACTTCTTCATCATAACTCCAATGATATTGATTCAACTTCAGGGTGATTCTACACTGATTAATGAGTCCAAATCAAGCTTCTTACATCGTGATTCATTCTGGTTTTATTAGTATCAAGAATAAATTCCCAAATCTCCAAACAGGGCAAACTGGAATCACTTCGGTTAAAAGTGGGATAACTTCTTCATCATAACTCCTATGATCTTGAGTCAACTTCAGGGTGATTCGACACTGATTTATGAGTCCAAATCAAGCTTCTTACATCGTGATTCATTCTGGTTTTATTTGTATCAAGAAGAAATTGCCAAATCTCCAAACAGGGCAAACTGGAATCACTTCGGTTAAAAGTGGGATAACTTCTTCATCATAACTCCAATGATATTGATTCAACTTCAGGGTGATTCTACACTGATTAATGAGTCCAAATCAAGCTTCTTACATCGTGATTCATTCTGGTTTTATTAGTATCAAGAAGAAATTGCCAAATCTCCAAACAGGGAAAACTGGAATCACTTCGGTTAAAAGTGGGATAACTTCTTCATCATAACTCCAATGATATTGATTCAACTTCAGGGTGATTCTACACTGATTAATGAGTCCAAATCAAGCTTCTTACATCGTGATTCATTCTGGTTTTATTTGTATCAAGAAGAAATTGCCAAATCTCCAAACAGGGCAAACTGGAATCACTTCGGTTAAAAGTGGGATAACTTCTTCATCATAACTCCAATGATATTGATTCAACTTCAGGGTGATTCTACACTGATTAATGAGTCCAAATCAAGCTTCTTACATCGTGATTCATTCTGGTTTTATTAGTATCAAGAAAAATTCCAAATCTCCAAACAGGGCAAACTGGAATCACTTCGGTTAAAAGTGGGATAACTTCTTCATCATAACTCCTATGATCTTGAGTCAACTTCAGGGTGATTCGACACTGATTTATGAGTCCAAATCAAGCTTCTTACATCGTGATTCATTCTGGTTTTATTAGTATCAAGAAGAAATTGCCAAATCTCCAAACAGGACAAACTGGAATCACTTCGGTTAAAAGTGGGATAACTTCTTCATCATAACTCCAATGATATTGATTCAACTTCAGGATGATTCTACACTGATTAATGAGTCCAAATCAAGCTTCTTACATCGTGATTCATTCTGGTTTTATTAGTATCAAGAAGAAATTGCAAATCTCCAAACAGGGAAAACTGGAATCACTTCGGTTAAAAGTGGGATAACTTCTTCATCATAACTCCAATGATATTGATTCAACTTCAGGGTGATTCTACACTGATTAATGAGTCCAAATCAAGCTTCTTACATCGTGATTCATTCTGGTTTTATTAGTATCAAGAAGAAATTCTCAAATCTCCAAACAGGGCAAACTGGAATCACTTCGGTTAAAAGTGGGATAACTTCTTCATCATAACTCCAATGATATTGATTCAACTTCAGGGTGATTCTACACTGATTAATGAGTCCAAATCAAGCTTCTTACATCGTGATTCATTCTGGTTTTATTAGTATCAAGAATAAATTCCCAAATCTCCAAACAGGGCAAACTGGAATCACTTCGGTTAAAAGTGGGATAACTTCTTCATCATAACTCCTATGATCTTGAGTCAACTTCAGGGTGATTCGACACTGATTTATGAGTCCAAATCAAGCTTCTTACATCGTGATTCATTCTGGTTTTATTAGTATCAAGAAGAAATTGCCAAATCTCCAAACAGGGCAAACTGGAATCACTTCGGTTAAAAGTGGGATAACTTCTTCATCATAACTCCAATGATATTGATTCAACTTCAGGGTGATTCTACACTGATTAATGAGTCCAAATCAAGCTTCTTACATCGTGATTCATTCTGGTTTTATTAGTATCAAGAAGAAATTGCCAAATCTCCAAACAGGGCAAACTGGAATCACTTCGGTTAAAAGTGGGATACCTTCTTCATCATAACTCCAATGATATTGATTCAACTTCAGGGTGATTCTAAACTGATTTATGAGTCCAAATCAAGTTTCTTACATCGTGATTCATTCTGGTTTTATTTGTATCAAGAAGAAATTGCCAAATCTCCAAACAGGGTAAACTGGAATCACTTCGGTTAAAAGTGGGATAACTTCTTCATCATAACTCCAATGATATTGATTCAACTTCAGGGTGATTCTACACTGATTAATGAGTCCAAATCAAGCTTCTTACATCGTGATTCATTCTGGTTTTATTTGTATCAAGAAGAAATTGCCAAATCTCCAAACAGGACAAACTGGAATCACTTCGGTTAAAAGTGGGATAACTTCTTCATCATAACTCCAATGATATTGATTCAACTTCAGGGTGATTCTACACTGATTAATGAGTCCAAATCAAGCTTCTTACATCGTGATTCATTCTGGTTTTATTAGTATCAAGAAGAAATTCCCAAATCTCCAAACAGGGCAAACTGGAATCACTTCGGTTAAAAGTGGGATAACTTCTTCATCATAACTCCAATGATATTGATTCAACTTCAGGGTGATTCTACACTGATTTATGAGTCCAAATCAAGCTTCTTACATCGTGATTCATTCTGGTTTTATTAGTATCAAGAAGAAATTGCCAAATCTCCAAACAGGGCAAACTGGAATCACTTCGGTTAAAAGTGGGATAACTTCTTCATCATAACTCCAATGATATTGATTCAACTTCAGGGTGATTCTACACTGATTAATGAGTCCAAATCAAGCTTCTTACATCGTGATTCATTCTGGTTTTATTAGTATCAAGAAGAAATTGCAAATCTCCAAACAGGAAAACTGGAATCACTTCGGTTAAAAGTGGGATACCTTCTTCATCATAACTCCAATGATATTGATTCAACTTCAGGGTGATTCTACACTGATTAATGAGTCCAAATCAAGCTTCTTACATCGTGATTCATTCTGGTTTTATTAGTATCAAGAAGAAATTGGCAAATCTCCAAATATGAAAAACTGGAATCACTTCGGTTAAAAGTGGGATACCTTCTTCATCATAACTCCAATGATATTGATTCAACTTCAGGGTGATTCTACACTGATTAATGATTCCAAATCTAGCTTCTTACATCGTGATTCATTCTGGTTTTATTAGTATCAAGAAGAAATTGGCAAATCTCCAAATAGGGAAAACTGGAATCACTTCGGTTAAAAGTGTGATACCTTCTTCATCATAACTCCAATGATATTGATTCCACTTCAGGGTGATTCTAAACTGATTTATGAGTCCAAATCAAGCTTCTTACATCGTGATTCATTCTGGTTTTATTTGTATCAAGAAGAAATTGCCAAATCTCCAAACAGGGCAAACTGGAATCACTTCGGTTAAAAGTGGGATAACTTCTTCATCATAACTCCTATGATCTTGAGTCAACTTCAGGGTGATTTGACACTGATTTATGAGTCCAAATCAAGCTTCTTACATCGTGATTCATTCTGGTTTTATTAGTATCAAGAAGAAATTGCCAAATCTCCAAACAGGGCAAACTGGAATCACTTCGGTTAAAAGTGGGATAACTTCTTCATCATAACTCCAATGATATTGATTCAACTTCAGGGTGATTCTACACTGATTAATGAGTCCAAATCAAGCTTCTTACATCGTGATTCATTCTGGTTTTATTAGTATCAAGAATAAATTCCTAAATCTCCAAACAGGGCAAACTGGAATCACTTCGGTTAAAAGTGGGATAACTTCTTCATCATAACTCCAATGATATTGATTCAACTTCAGGGTGATTCTACACTGATTAATGAGTCCAAATCAAACTTCTTACATCGTGATTCATTCTGGTTTTATTAGTATCAAGAATAAATTGCCAAATCTCCAAACAGGGCAAACTGGAATCACTTCGGTTAAAAGTGGGATAACTTCTTCATCATAACTCCTATGATATTGAGTCAACTTCAGGGTGATTTGACACTGATTTATGAGTCCAAATAAAGCTTCTTACATCGTGATTCATTCTGGTTTTATTAGTATCAAGAATAAATTCCCAAATCTCCAAACAGGGCAAACTGGAATCACTTCGGTTAAAAGTGGGATAACTTCTTCATCATAACTCCAATGATATTGATTCAACTTCAGGATGATTCTAAACTGATTTATGAGTCCAGATCAAGTTTCTTACATCGTGATTCATTCTGGTTTTATTTGTATCAAGAAGAAATTGTCAAATCTCCAAACAGGGCAAACTGGAATCACTTCGGTTAAAAGTGGGATAACTTCTTCATCATAACTCCAATGATATTGATTCAACTTCAGGATGATTCTACACTGATTTATGAGTCCAAATCAAGCTTCTTACATCGTGATTCATTCTGGTTTTATTAGTATCAAGAAGAAATTGCCAAATCTCCAAACAGGGCAAACTGGAATCACTTCGGTTAAAAGTGGGATAACTTCTTCATCATAACTCCAATGATATTGATTCAACTTCAGGGTGATTCTACACTGATTAATGAGTCCAAATCAAGCTTCTTACATCGTGATTCATTCTGGGTTTTATTAGTATCAAGATTAAATTCCCAAATCTCCAAACAGGGCAAACTGGAATCACTTCGGTTAAAAGTGGGATAACTTCTTCATCATAACTCCTTTGATCTTGAGTCAACTTCAGGGTGATTCGACACTGATTTATGAGTCCAAATCAAGCTTCTTACATCGTGATTCATTCTGGTTTTATTAGAATCAAGAAGAAATTATCAAATCTCCAAACATGGCAAACTGGAATCACTTCGGTTAAAAGTGGGATAACTTCTTCATCATAACTCCAATGATATTGATTCAACTTCAGGGTGATTCTACACTGATTAATGATTCCAAATCAAGCTTCTTACATCGTGATTCATTCTGGTTTTATTAGTATCAAGAAGAAATTGGCAAATCTCCAAATAGGGAAAACTGGAATCACTTCGGTTAAAAGTGTGATACCTTCTTCATCATAACTCCAATGATATTGATTCTACTTCAGGGTGATTATAAACTCATTTATCAGTCTAAATCAAGTTTCTTACATCGTGAGTCATTCTGGTTTTATTTGTATCAAGAAGAAATTCCCAAATCTCCAAACAGGACAAACTGGAATCACTTCGGTTAAAAGTGGGATAACTTCTTCATCATAACTCCAATGATATTGGTTCAACTTCTGGGTGATTCTACACTGATTAATGAGTCCAAATCAAGCTTCTTACATCGTGATTCATTCTGGTTTTATTAGTATCAAGAAAAATTCTCAAATCTCCAAACAGGGCAAACTGGAATCACTTCGGTTAAAAGTGGGATAACTTCTTCATCATAACTCCTATGATCTTGAGTCAACTTCAGGGTGATTCGACACTGATTTATGAGTCCAAATCAAGCTTCTTACATCGTGATTCATTCTGGTTTTATTAGTATCAAGAAGAAATTTCCAAATCTCCAAACAGGGCAAACTGGAATCACTTCGGTTAAAAGTGGGATAACTTCTTCATCATAACTCCAATGATATTGATTCAACTTCAGGATGATTCTACACTGATTAATGAGTCCAAATCAAGCTTCTTACATCGTGATTCATTCTGGTTTTATTAGTATCAAGAAGAAATTGGCAAATCTTCCAAATAGGGAATACTGGAATCACTTCGGTTAAAAGTGGGATACCTTCTTCATCATAACTTCAATGATATTGATTCAACTTCAGGGTGATTCTAAACTGATTTATGAGTCTAAATCAAGTTTCTTACATCGTGATTCATTCTGGTTTTATTTGTATCAAGAAGAAATTGCCAAATCTCCAAACAGGATAAACTGGAATCACTTCGGTTAAAAGTAGGATAACTTCTTCATCATAACTCCAATGATATTGATTCAACTTCAGGGTGATTCTACACTGATTAATGAGTCCAAATCAAGCTTCTTACATCGTGATTCATTCTGGTTTTATTTGTATCAAGAAGAAATTGCCAAATCTCCAAACAGGGCAAACTGGAATCACTTCGGTTAAAAGTAGGATAACTTCTTCATCATAACTCCAATGATATTGATTCAACTTCAGGGTGATTCTACACTGATTAATGAGTCCAAATCAAGCTTCTTACATCATGATTTATTCTGATTTTATTAGTATCAAGAAACAATTCTCAAATCTCTAAACATGGCAAACTGGAATCACTTCGGTTAAAAGTGGGATAACTTCTTCATCATAACTCCAATGATATTGATTAAAATTCTGGGTGATTCTACACTTATTAATGAGTCCAAATCAAGCTTTCTACATCGTGATTCATTCTGGGTTTTATTAGTATCAAGAATAAATTCCCAAATCTCCAAACAGGGCAAACTGGAATCACTTCGGTTAAAAGTGGGATAACTTCTTCATCATAACTCCAATGATATTGATTCCACTTCAGGGTGATTCTAAACTCATTTATCAGTCTAAATCAAGTTTCTTACATCGTGAGTCATTCTGGTTTTATTTGTATCAAGAAGAAATTCCCAAATCTCCAAACAGGGCAAACTGGAATCACTTCGGTTAAAAGTGGGATAACTTCTTCATCATAACTCCAATGATATTGGTTCAACTTCTGGGTGATTCTACACTGATTAATGAGTCCAAATCAAGCTTCTTACATCGTGATTCATTCTGGTTTTATTAGTATCAAAAAACAATTCTCAAATCTCTAAACAGGGCAAACTGGAATCACTTCGGTTAAAAGTGGGATAACTTCTTCATCATAACTCCTATGATCTTGAGTCAACTTCAGGGTGATTCGACACTGATTTATGAGTCCAAATCAAGCTTCTTACATCGTGATTCATTCTGGTTTTATTAGTATCAAGAAGAAATTTCCAAATCTCCAAACTGGGCAAACTGGAATCACTTCGGTTAAAAGTGGGAAAACTTCTTCATCATAACTCCAATGATATTGATTCAACTTCAGGATGATTCTACAACTGATTAATGAGTCCAAATCAAGCTTCTTACATCGTGATTCATTCTGGTTTTATTAGTATCAAGAAGAAATTGGCAAATCTCCAAATAGGGAATACTGGAATCACTTCGGTTTTAAAAGTGGGATACCTTCTTCATCATAACTTCAATGATATTGATTCAACTTCAGGGTGATTCTAAACTGATTTATGAGTCTAAATAAATTTTCTTACATCGTGATTCATTCTGGTTTTCTTTGTATCAAGAGAAATTGCCAAATCTCCAAACAGGGTAAACTGGAATCACTACGGTTAAAAGTGGGATAACTTCTTCATCATAACTCCAATGATATTGATTCAACATTCAGGGTGATTCT
>CAJHQQ010005497.1:0-2500 GCA_905132885.1 Moricandia moricandioides
AATCATCCCCTATATATTATTTGAGAATCATTTAAAAGTTGTAACCTTAAGTTTGTAAGAATTAAAAATAACCCAAATCTTACGTGGCATAGCTCTTTGACTTCTATTTTCAAATCCCAAGGATTCTAGAGTATGTGATATAATGTATAGTTTAAAAATAATATTCTCTAGCAATATAATATTCCGTAGGCTATAGTTGGTCGCATATATTAAATATTTATTGTTTCACATGCTTTCCTTAAATAAAACCTACGGAATTACCTAATATAATCAAAATATATATATGACAATTAATGATTTTAAACAATAAAGATTTGATAACAATATGTATACTTTTTTTCATTTTGTTTATTTCTTTATTATTAAAATAAATTACACAATTACATTAATCATATAATAAAAATCTAGATTTTTTTTGGTGTATGTTGTATTTCAAATTTTTCAAAATGAGTATAAATTACTAAAACTGTTAAAAGTCCCACATAAACTTTTAAGATCAAGGTTTTAATTTTTTTTTCTATACTAAAATATAATGATTAGAAGACCATATGAAGAAATAATTTTAGTTTATATATATTTAACATCATTTTAATTAAACTATACATCGTATGAAAATACATACTTATATTTTGATATTTGCCTTGAACATATATTGAAAAGTTAATATTTTAATTTTGAAATATGTCATTGTTTTTTAAATGATTATAAATTATTGAAACTACTAAACATCTCACATCAAAAAAAAATCGTTGGTGTAAAGTTTTGTTACACAAATATGTAAATAATCATAAAATCATATGAGTAGAAACCTCATTTAGTTAATATCCATATTAAAAGTGTGTTATATTACTATGTTTATATCATTTAAATTTAATTATATATCATATACAATATATAAGATTGATTATTTTGCTTTATTTACCCTAATTGTGAATAAACAAGAGTAATAGTTAAATTTATATGCATACGCCAATTTATTACATAATAGTAACTGATTTCTTAGTTATTTAATATATATTTATTATTTTATTATTTATAATATGCAGAAAAATATAAAATAAATAATAAATATAAAATACTTATTATGCATAAAGTGCAGATCTTAACCTAAGTATGTATCTCTTTAATTATTTTAAATCTTAAGTATTTTCTAAAACAAACGAAATGAGAATAAAATTCAAAATAAATATTTATATCGAGTAATAACCAAAATATAAAAAAACATAGCAAGAGAAAAATGGAAGATAAATAGGACTGACACGTGAACGTAAACTTCTCATAACCATAATTAATTTTTAAATTGTTAAATCATGATATAAAACTGAGTTAATTTTTAATTTGTTAATTTTTAATTTTTTAATATTTTAAATTATTATGGTTATGTTAAATCATGACCATAATTAATTTTAAATTATTTATTTGTATTTGAAAAACTTAAAATATTGTTTTTAAAAATAATTTAAAAATTAACATAATTTTTTATAAATTATTTTAAAAATAATAATTTGTAAAAAAAATAATTTTCTAATATTATTGGACAGATAAATAAATTATATTAAATTAGTTTTGAAACTTTATATATTTTAAATGCAAATATTTTACCAATTGCTTCTTAAAAAACATTAGGGAACTTGCTAATACTCTACCAATCAAGCGCAGTAATACGCCATTTATTTTCCATCACTCGAACACTGAAAAGTGAAAAGATATATGAAAACAGATCTATTAAATTCTAAGATTTGATCTACATTTCTAATTAAAATTGTTTCTGATCCTACGTATAGATAATTATATAAAAATTTCAAAATTCTTAAATTTCAAATACATACAAAAACAATCATATGTAAATTTTAAATTTATCAATACTAAAATTTTATATTTTAATTACATATATTCACCCTGCGCAGGATTGTTTTTTGTTTTTTGTTTAAGTGAAGAATCATATTTATCAATTCTTTTTAGAAACAGTTTCTTTTTTGTTTTTTTTTTTTTTTTTTTTTTTCAAAATTTAGAGCTTTGATATTAATTATAGATTTGATTATTTTATTAGATGATAGAAGCCTTTTTTGTTTTTTATTCTTTTATTTAAATATATAATATTTTTTAATAAATGACTTTTTGACAACATGACTCTAAAATTCGTATAATATATAATATGATCTCAAACTAAATAATTATGTTTTTTGGTATAAAACTGAATTAACCGAAAACCGATGGGATATAAACCAAATTGAACGGAAGTAAATATGGATTTAGAATAGTAGTTATATTTTAATAACCGAAATACCGACAAAACTGAACCGAAATCCGATATCCGGATTGAACACCCCTAATCCAAATGAAACCGAACTATTGTTTCATTTTTCAAAATATAATAAGATAATAACTTCATTCCGCGCAAGGCGCGGGTCTTATCCTAGTTGTATAATTATACTAGCAAATAGTTCGTCTGCTTTTTACTTTTGCTATCAACCAAAAAGTCTTTATGAAAAGATTTAAC
>CAJHQQ010005497.1:12500-16550 GCA_905132885.1 Moricandia moricandioides
ACTCCTTAGTAACACATCTATTTTACTACTATATCATTTTATGTTTTGTTTATGTATTACATAAACTCTAATAGTATAATATTCATGTACTCATAATTCTCTTTCTATCTCATCCTATTGCTGAATATCTAATTTTAAGTAAATTTTTGTTTTATTATTCTTTTTATATTTTTATTATTTTCTTTCTTAATGATATATTGTTAATTTATACATAATTCCCTATTTTTTCATCTTATTCAATAATGTATATTTTTAGTCATTTACTTTACGGGTGGTGATATTGACGAACCTTAATTAGTTTAAGTCGTTTTTTTTTGATCTAAATTTCTTTTTTTTTGCCTGATCTGGTTATTTTTTATGACTTTCTATTATTATCGAATCTCTTTAAAATATTAAGTCGTGTTTTTATTTCTACTATGTTCGTTTCTAGTGTCCTTTTTATGGGTTTATTTTTTTTATAAGAATTTTTGAGAATTTTGAGTGTTTATGAATTTGTATTGTATGTTTTAGGACTTTCTTTAGACCGTAAATTATATTAAGTCGTTTTTGTACAAAATTTCTTCCGGTTTATTTTTTTTCTGGGATGACGTTCCTAGTATACCTGTGACTTAATTATTAGCGTGTTTATCTCTAAGGGGGGGGAAGATACCATTCTCCATCTATTATGGTTTGTTATCTCCATGTTTTAATAGAGGTTATAAAAGTTGTGTAGTTGTTAGTTATATAAGTTTTGTCACCCATTACTATTTAGTCTTATAGGTTTTTTAAAAACATTTTTGAAAACAGGGTGATCAAACAATCATAATTAATGTTGTGTTCATTTCCTAATTACTTTAGGTTCCGCTTAGATATAAGCAGTTTATTTTTTTATTTATCAATAAGCATCTTAGCTAATGATTATAACATCACCATTCTATTTTAGAGAAAGAAGACCGAGGAGTGTGTTAAGAGCCCTCCATCCGCCTTTTTAATGCAATTCCTATCCCCTCCTTCCGTTTTTTTTATTTTTTTTTTTATTTTTTTTTTTTTTTTTATTTCTTATTTATTATTATTTATTTGTTCTATTTATAACTTATAATATTTTATTTTTTTATTTTTATTTTATTGATGTTGTATTTACCTGAATTCCTAAGTACCTCCACCTTTTCGGATCCTCTCGAATAAAGGAATTCCAACTATATATGAAAAATACATGTCTCCTTCCTTTTTGAAACATACTTGAGGCAATATTAAGTAACTATCTAGAATAGTGATTTCCATAGTGAAAGAATAGTATAGTATCTTTAATGAGTGTGGCGAGGCGCGATTAAAGTTTTCATGTAAATATAACTCTTTTGTCAAGCATGTTCTTTGGCTCACATAATCGCATTTTGATCGATACTATCCTTTACATATCTGTGATGCATGGTAATTTATTGTATAAACTTATACTAACTCTCACACAAAGATAAATATGTCGAGCTTGCTATGCGAAGACAGTATAAAGGTGGCTTAATCTTTTGGATAAGAATCTTACTATGACTAAAGCGGTTAATAATCTCCAATTCTAAGCTATCTCACAGTGAGCATTTTTACTGGCACCAATTATATTCTAAAGCGTTTCCGTTTGCGCCACGTCGAGACATTAAATCTCTTCTTCAGAACTTTTGTTCTCTTCAGTAAATTTTAGGTACGAATGATCTCCTATTCAATCTTCCGCGATACACATATAATGTTACTAGTGTGGCTTGCCATATCTTTAATTCACAAATCCTACTGATAGTCTGTCTCTGTCCACTGTCAAGCGTTCAATACAGAGAATTAGTAAACCACAACATGTTGAGCTTAGCTCATTTGTCCTATTCACTACTCTCAACAAAAGGAGCTCAAAGATAACGCCAATCAAACGAAATATAAAACGTTATAAGAGAAAACTTCATACGTTAGGCTTGAGCGCCGTTGCAATCTCCTCCCAACCGCCACTTGAGAGAGATATCCCGACACATGGCTAACAGCAAATCGAAGTCACAATGCGCTTCCTCTGGGCTAGAAAGGTTCAATGTGATATGCAAGATTCAGCACCACCGACCCGCTCTGGAGATATTTACACTAGAGTTAAAAATCATTTCGGAATATGTAAAACATCACTGTTTATTCCTGAGAATCGTCTGGTCGTCGGCACTACCTGACTGAAGACCTTGTAAGTAAATTTCAAGTGTTTCTTCGTGGCCGAAATTCGGATAAATTTGTTGTTACCCTCTCCATAAATCTCCAAGATCCTGCCTTTAAATATCAGATCCCAATTTTTTCACACTCTGGCATCAAGAAATCTCATCTGTTTTATAGAGGCGTGCTATCCTCACCGCTGTCCTTTAATTCCTCGAGGGGTATTAGGTAGGATCTACTTGTGTGCGCTACAGAAATAATGTATACTGTAAGTTTCCATCAATTGAATCCTTGGAACCCAGCTAAATCAACGAGATTCATCAACAATCTTTTTGTCTCCCAATTGTGTGTGAGTAAATAGTCTGGATTTGATGAAGATTGTAAGAATTAACCTCTCATACATTTTAATTACCAAACCTCATATTACAAATTAAGTGATTCCAACATTCTATACCGTCTATATATCGTATTTTCCAGTGCACCCTAGAGTTTTTTAAAGGAACCCATCCACAGTGTAGTTTTAACAAATGTGAATTCTAAGTGCAATCACCTATCACTCTACGCTTTGACTCTCTTACCAATGAGCCTGAACTCGGCTATAATCCGTTTTCTAATTCATAACATAAAAACTATTGAACATGACGGAAGACCAAGATGCGAACCATATGACTTTCTACGAATCTCACTCTTCGTTTGCAACAAATCTATAGAAACTTCCCTATGTATTCCATCTCCAAGCGTGCGCTTCTGTCCCGGCTTCCTATATTGAAGGATAATAACCGGCCGATTTTTGATTTCCATAATACCATACATTTTCACACATCCTCACATTTGAATAGATGGCATAACACCCCTATGATATCTGCCTAACACCGTCCGCGAATGACAAAATCGTTTGAAAAAATAACCACTAGTTGAAACCCAAAAGACATTAAATTGTCATCTGGAGTTTCTATGTAATTCGAGTGAGCGAATAAAGATGAGAATCAATAACACGACTGTTGTGCTTTATGCATGCCTATAAAAACTCCATGTAATCTGCAAGAGAAGCCTTCGATTTACCTGGTTTGTATCGGATCAAAATCGCCATCGAAATCACCTTTGAGAGAAACGGCAGTTAGGGTTTTCTGAATTTCGCGCGAAAAAAGTGAGTCAAAACAAAAAAAATCACCTTAATATATGAAATAATCCGGTAGCTTTAAAAGTACAGTCGTCCGAGTTTAGACGACTTACAAATAAGTCGTCTGGCGGATAATCGTACATCAGACGACTTAATATTTAGTCGCTCCGTTTACAGACGACCTAAATATTAAGCTGTCCCAGACCCTAAATTTGAACCCTAAACTAAAATGACTAAATTAACTAGCTAAACACGTTATTCTAAAATCTAATTATACTTCAATACTGTTTACTATACACAGAATGAACAAGCTTAGGTAATTTTTTAATTTTTCAACAAAAACACGGTTTTATTGCTTCCAAATCTAACCTAAGAACACATACAATACTACACATAGGTTGATGAAACATTAACTCTTAAGAATATCATGCACTGCACTACTTTCACTCATCTTATGCTGAAAGAAAACAATTTGAAATTCTGGTTATATCTTATTATCATTCTTAAGACTTATGTTATTACATAATTTCCCATTTCTGTTCACTTATCAAAATATTTAATAATTTTTAACATTTGTTTAAAGTAATCAAACTGTCCACACGCCTTTCCAGTTAACGTCGTCTGGACGACTTATTTTCAAGTCGTCTGGACGACCTTATTTTTAAGTCGTCTTGAACAGACGACTTGCGAGGGTTAGAAACGTGAAAAAAATTTCCGTTTTTTTTTGTTGTAAACAAGGGGATTAGTTGTATTTCCCATAGCTTTTAAAGTTAGTTTTTGCCCTT
>CAJHQQ010005498.1:0-16542 GCA_905132885.1 Moricandia moricandioides
AAATTCCGGTGATTCTAAACTGATTTATGAGTCCAAATCAAGCTTCTTACATCGTGATTCATTCTGGTTTTATTGTATCAAGAAGAAATTGCCAAATCTCCAAACAGGGCATACTGAAGATAACTTCTTCATCATAACTCCAACGATATTGATTTAACTTCAGAATGATTCTAACCGGATTTATGAGTCCAAATCAAGATACTTCTTCATCATAAGTCCTATGATCTTGGTTTGATTAGAATCAAGCAGAAATTGCCAAATCTCCAAACAGGGTAAACTGGAGTCACTTCGGTTAAAAGTCGGGATAACTTCTTCATCATAACTCCTATGATCTTGATTCAAATTCTGGGTGAAACTGATTTATGAGTCCAAATCAAGCTTCTTACATCGTGATTCATTCTGGTTTTATTTATATCAAGAAGAAATTGCCAAATCTCCAAACAGGGCAAACTGGAATCACTTCGGTTAAAAGTGGGATAACTTCTTGATCATAAATCCAATGATATTGATTCAACTTCAGGATGATTCTACACTTATTTATGAGTAAAAAATCAAGCTTCTTACATCTTGATTCATTCTGGTTTAATTAGAATCAAGAAGAAATTGCCAAATCTCCAAACAGGGTAAAATGGAGTCACTTCGGTTAAAAGTGGGATAACTTCTTCATCATAAATCCAATGATATTGATTCAACTTCAGGATGATTCTACACTTATTTATGAGTCTAAATCAAACTTCTTACATCTTGATTCATTCTGGTTTAATTAGAATTAAGAAGAAATTGCCAAATCTCCAAAAAGGGTAAACTGGAGTCACTTTGGTTAAAAGTGGGATAACTTCTTCATCATAACTCCTATGATATTGATTCAAATTCAGGGTCATTTAAACTGATTTATGAGTATAAATCTAGCTTCTTACATCGTGATTCATTCTGGTTTGATTAGAATCAAGAAGAAATTGCCAAATCTCCAAACAGGGCAAACTGGAATCACTTCGGTTAAAAGTGGGATAACTTCTTCATCATAACTCCAATGATATTGATTCAACTTCAGGGTGATTCTACACTGATTAATGAGTCAAATCAAGCTTCTTACATCTTGATTCATTCTGGTTTATTTAGAATCAAGAAGAAATTGCCAAATCTCCAAACAGGGTAAACTGGAATCACTTCGGTTAAAAGTGGGATAACTTCTTCATCATAATCCAATGATATTGATTCAACTTCAGGATGATTCTACACTGATTTATGAGTCTAAATCAAGCTTCTTACATCGTGATTCATTCTGGTTTTATTTGTATCAAAGAAGAAAATTGCCAAATCTCCAAAAAGGGTAAACTGGAATCACTTCGGTTAAAAGTGGGATAACTTCTTCATCATAACTCCCAATGATCTTGATTCAACTTCAGGGTGATTCGACACTGATTTATGAGTCCAAATCAAAGCTTCTTACATCGTGATTCATTCTGGTTTTATTAGTATCAAGAAGAAATTGCCAAATCTCCAAACAGGGCAACTGGAATCACTTCGGTTAAAGTGGGATAACTTCTTCATCATAACTCCTATGATCTTGAGTCAACTTCAGGGTGATTCTACACTGATTTATGAGTCCAAATCAAGCCTTCTTACATCGTGATTCATTCTGGTTTTATTAGTATCAAGAAGAAATTGCCAAATCTCCAAACAGGGCAAACTGGAATCACTTCGGTTAAAAGTGGGATAACTTCTTCATCATAACTCCTATGATCTTGATTCAACTTCAGGGTGATTCTACACTGATTATGAGTCCAAATCAAGCTTCTTACATCGTGATTCATTCTGGTTTTATTAGTATCAAGAAGAAAATTGCCAAATCATCCAAACAGGGCAAACTGGAATCACTTCGGTTAAAAGTGGGATAACTTCTTCATCATAACTCCAATGATATTGATTCAACTTCAGGGTGATTCTACACTGATTTATGAGTCAAATCAAGCTTCTTACATCGTGATTCATTCTGGTTTTATTTTAGTATCAAGAAGAAATTGCCAAATCTCCAAACAGGCAAACTGGAATCACTTCGGTAAAAAGTGGGGATAACTTCTTCATCATAACTCCTATGATCTTGAGTCAACTTCAGGGTGATTCTACACTGATTAATGAATCCAATCAAGCTTCTTACATCGTATTCCATTCTGGTTTATTAGTATCGAAGGAATAAAATGTCCAAATCTCAACAGGGCAACTGGAATCCACTTCCGTTCAAAAGTGGGATAACTTCTTCATCATAACTCCAATGATATTGATTCAACTTCAGGGTGATTCTACACTGATTAATGAGTCCAAATCAAGCTTCTTACATCGTGATTCATTCTGGTTTTATTTGTATCAAGAAGAAATTGCCAAATCTCCAAACAGGGCAAACTGGAATCACTTCGGTTAAAAGTGGGATAACTTCTTCATCATAACTCCAATGATATTGATTCAACTTCAGGAGTGATTCTACACTGATTTATGAGTCCAAATCAAGCTTCTTACATCGTGATTCATTCTGGTTTTATTAGTATCAAGAAGAAATTGCCAAATCTCCAAACAGGGCAAACTGGAATCACTTCGGTTAAAAGTGGGATAACTTCTTCATCATAACTCCAATGATATTGATTCAACTTCAGGGTGATTCTACACTGATTAATGAGTCCAAATCAAGCTTCTTACATCGTGATTCATTCTGGTTTTATTAGTATCAAGAATAAATTGCCAAATCTCCAAACAGGACAAACTGGAATCACTTCGGTTAAAAGTGGGATAACTTCTTCATCATAACTCCAATGATATTGGATCAACTTCAGGGTGATTCTACACTTGATTATATGAGTCCAAACCTAAAAGCTTCTTACATGTGATTCATTTGGTTTTATTAGTATCAAGAAGAAATTGCCAAATCTCCAAAACAGGGCAAACTGGAATCACTTTCGGTTAAAAGTGGGATAACTTCTTCATCAATAACTCCAATGATATTGATTCAACGTCCGGCGATTCTAACTGATTAATGAGTCCAAATCAAGCTTCTTACATCGTGATTCATTCTGGTTTTATTAGTATCAAGAAAATTCCCAAATCTCCAAAACAGGCAAACTGGAATCACTTCGGTTAAAAGTGGGATACTTCTTCATCATAAGCTCCGATGATATTGATTCAACTTCAGGGTGATTCTAAACTGATTTATGAGTCCAATCAAGTTCTTTACATCGTGATTCATCTCTGGTTTTATTAGTATCAAGAAGAAATTGCCAAATCTCCAAAACAGGGCAAACTGGAATCACTTCGGTTAAAGTGGGATAACTTCTCATCATAACTCCTATGATCTTGAGTCAACTTCAGGGTGATTCACACTGGATTGTGAAGTCCAAATCAAGCTTCTTACATCGCTGATCATTCTGGTTTTATTAGTATCAAGAAGAAATTGCCAAATCTCCAAACAGGGCAAACTGGAATCAACTTCGGTTTAAAGTGGGATAACTTCTTCATCATAACTCTATGATCTTGAAGTCAACTTCAGGGTGATTCTACACTTATTTATGAGTCCAAATCAAGCTTCTTACATCGTGATTCATTCTGGTTTTATTAGTATCAAGAAAAAATTGCCAAATCTCCAAACAGGGCAAACTGGAATCACTTCGGTTAAAGTGGGATAACTTCTTCATCATAACTCCTATGATCTTGAGTCAACTTCAGGGTGATTCGACACTGATTTATGAGTCCAAATCAAGCTTCTTACATCGTGATTCATTCTGGTTTATTAGTATCAAGAAGAAATTGCCAAATCTCCAAACAGGGCAAACTGGAATCACTTCGGTTAAAAGTGGGATAACTTCTTCATCATAACTCCTATGATCTTGAGTCAACTTCAGGGTGATTCTACACTGATTAATGAGTCCAAATCAAGCTTCTTACATCGTGATTCATTCTGGTTTTATTAGTATCAAGAAAATTGCCAAATCTCCAAACAGGGTAAACTGGAATCCACTTCGGTTAAAAGTGGGATAACTTCTTCATCATAACTCCTATGATCTTGAGTCAAACTTTCAGGGTGATTCTACACTGATTTATGAGTCCGAAATCAAGCTTCTTAATCGTGATTCATTCTTGGTTTTAATTAGTATCAAGAAAAAATTGCCAAATCTCCAAACAGGGCAAACTGGAATCACTTCGGTTAAAGTGGGATAACTTCTTCATCATAACTCCTATGATCTTGAGTCAACTTCAGGGTGATTCACACTGATTTATGAGTCCAAATCAAGCTTCTTACATCGTGATTCATTCTGGTTTTATTAGTATCAAGAAGAAATTGCAAATTCTCCAAACAGGGCAAACTGGAATCACTTCGGTTAAAAGTGGGATAACTTCTTATCATAACTCCTATGATCTTGATTCAACTTCAGGGTGATTCTACACTGATTAATGAGTCCAAATCAAAGCTTCTTACATCGTGATTCATTCTGGTTTTATTAGTATCAAGAAGAAATTGCCCAAATCTCCAAACAAGGGCAACTGGAATCACTTCGTTAAAAGTGGGATAACTTTCTTCATCATAACTCCTAATGATATTGATTCACTTCAGGATGATTCTAAACTGATTTATGAGTCCAAATCAAGTTTCTTACATCGTGATTCATTCTGGTTTTATTAGTATCAAGAAAGAAATTGCCAAATCTCCAAACAAGGGCAAACTGGAATCACTTCGGTTAAAAGTGGGATACTTCTTCATCATAACTCCTATGATCTTGAGTCAACTTCAGGGTGATTCGACACTGATTAATGAGTCCAAATCAAGCTTCTTACATCGTGATTCATTCTGGTTTTATTAGTATCAAGAAGAAATTGCCAAATCTCCAAACAGGGGCAAACTGGAATCCACTTCGGTTAAAAGTGGGATAACTTCTTCATCATAACTCCATGATTTGAGTCAACTTCAGGGTGATTCTACACTGATTTATGAAGTCCAATCAAGCTTCTTACATCGTGATTCATTCTGGTTTTATTAGTATCAAGAAGAAATTGCCAAATCTCCAAACAGGGCAAACTGGAATCACTTCGGTTAAAAAGTGGGATAACTTCTTCATCATAATCCTATGATCTTGAGTTCAACTTCAGGTGATTCTACACTGATTTATGAGTCCAAATCAAGCTTTCTTACATCGTGATTCATTCTGGTTTTATTAGTATCAAGAAGAAATTGCCAAATCTCCAAACAGGGCAAACTGGAATCACTTCGGTTAAAAGTGGGATAAACTTCTTCATCATAACTCCTATGATCTTGAGTCAAACTTCAGGGTGATTCTACACTGAATTTATGAGTCAAATCAAGCTTCTTACATCGTGATTCATTCTGGTTTTAATTAGTATGCAAGAAGAAATTGCCAATCTCCAAACAGGGCAAACTGGAAATCACTTCGGTTAAAAGTGGGATAACTTCTTCATCCATAACTCCAATGATCTTGAGTCAACTTCAGGGTGATTCGACCACTGATTTATGAGTCCAATCAAGCTTCTACATCGTGATTCATTCTGGTTTTATTAGTATCAAGAAGAAATTGCCAAATCTCCAAACAGGGCAAACTGGAATCACTTCGGTTAAAAGTGGGATAACTTCTTCATCATACTCCAATGATCTTGATTCAACTTCAGGGTGATTCTACACTGATTTAATGAGTCCAAATCAAGCTTCTTACATCGTGATTCATTCTGGTTTTATTAGTATCAAGAATAAATTCCCAAATCTCCAAACAGGGCAAACTGGAATCACTTCGTTAAAAGTGGGATAACTTCTTCATCATAACTCCAATTGATATTGATTCAACTTCAGGATGATTACAACTGATTTATGAGTCCAAATCAAGCTTCTTACATCGTGATTCATTCTGGTTTTATTTGTATCAAGAAGAAATTGCCAAATCTCCAACAGGGTCAACTGGAATCACTTCGGTTAAAAGTGGGATAACTTCTTCATCATAAGTCCAATGATCTTGAGTCAACTTCAGGGTGATTCGACACTGATTATGAGTCCAAATCAAGCCTTCTTACATCGTGATTCATTCTGGTTTTATTAGTATCAAGAAGAAATTGCCAAATCTCCAAACAGGGCAAACTGGAATCACTTCGGTTAAAAGTGGGATAACTTCTTCATCATAACTCCAATGATATTGATTAACTTCAGGGTGATTCTACACTGATTAATGAGTTCCAAATCAAGCTTCTTACATCGTGATTCATTTGGTTTTATTAGTATCAAGAATAAATTGCCGAAATCTCCAAACAGGGCAAACTGGAATCACTTCGGTTAAGTGGGATAACTTCTTCATCATAACTCCATATGATCTTGAGTCAACTTCAGGGTGATTCACACTGATTTATGAGTCCAAATCAAAGCTTCTTACATCGTGATTCATTCTGGTTTTATTAGTATCAAGAAGAAATTGCCAAATCTCCAAACAGGACAAACTGGAATCACTTCGGTTAAAAGTGGGATAACTTCTTCATCATAACTCCAATGAAATTGATTCAACTTCAGGGTGATTCTACACTGATTAATGAGTCCAAATAAAGCTTCTTACATCGTGATTCATTCCTGGTTTATTAGTATCAAGAATAAATTCCCAATCTCCAAACAGGACAACTGGAATCACTTCGGTTAAAAGTGGGATAACTTCTTCATCATAAGTCCAATGATATTGATTCCACTTCAGGATGATTCTAAACTGATTATGAGTCCAGATCAAGTTTCTTACATCGTGATTCATTCTGGTTTTATTAGTATCAAGAAAGAAATTGCCAAATCTCCAAAAAGGGCAAACTGGAATCACTTCGGTTAAAAGTGGGATAACTTCTTCATCATAACTCCAATGATATTGATTCAACTTCAGGGTGATTCTAACCTGATTAATGAGTCCAAATCAAGCTTCTTACATCGTGATTCATTCTGGTTTTTATTAGTATCAAGAATAAATTGCCAAATCTCCAAACAGGACAAAACTGGAATCACTTCGGTTAAAGTGGGATAACTTCTTCATCATAAGTCCAATGATATTGATTCAACTTCAGGGTTATTCTACACTGATTTATGAGTCCAAATCAAGCTTCTTACATCGTGATTCATTCTGGTTTTATTTAGTATCAAGAAGAAATTGCCAAATCTCCAAACAGGGCAAACTGGAATCACTTCGGTTAAAAGTGGGATAACTTCTTCATCATAACTCCAATGATATTGATTCAACTTCAGGGTGATTCTACACTGATTAATGAGTCCAAATCAAGCTTCTTACATCGTGATTCATTCTGGTTTTATTAGTATCAAGAAGAAATTGCCAAATCTCCAAACAGGACAAACTGGAATCACTTCGGTTAAAAGTGGGATAACTTCTTCATCATAACTCCAATGATATTGATTCAACTTCAGGGTGATTCTACACTGATTAATGAGTCCAAATCAAGCTTCTTACATCGTGATTCATTCTGGTTTTATTAGTATCAAGAATAAATTCCCAAATCTCCAAACAGGGCAAACTGAATCACTTCGGTTAAAAGTGGGATAACTTCTTCATCATAACTTCAATGATCTTGAGTCAACTTCAGGGTGATTCGACACTGATTTATGAGTCCAAATCAAGCTTCTTACATCGTGATTCATTCTGGTTTTATTAGTATCAAGAAGAAATTGCCAAATCTCCAAACAGGACAAACTGGAATCACTTCGGTTAAAAGTGGGATAACTTCTTCATCATAACTCCAATGAAATTGATTCAACTTCAGGGTGATTCTACCACTGATTATGAGTCCAAATAAAGCTTCTTACATCGTGATTCATTCTGGTTTTATTAGTATCAAGAATAAATTCCCAAATCTCCAAACAGGACAAACTGGAATCACTTCGGTTAAAAGTGGGATAACTTCTTCTTCATAAGTCCAATGATATTGATTCCACTTCAGGATGATTCTAAACTGATTTATGAGTCCAGATCAAGTTTCTTTCATCGTGATTCATTGTGGTTTTATTGTATCAAGAAGAAATTGCCAAATCTCCAAACAGGACAAACTGGAATCACTTCGGTTAAAAGTGGGATAACTTCTTCATCATAACTCCAATGATATTGATTCAACTTCAGGGTGATTCTAACTGATTAATGAGTCCAAATCAAGCTTCTTACATCGTGATTCATTCTGGTTTTATTAGTATCAAGAAGAAATTGCCAAATCTCCAAACAGGGCAAACTGGAATCACTTCGGTTAAAAGTGGGATAACTTCTTCATCATAAGTCCAATGATATTGATTCAACTTCAGGATGATTCTACACTGATTTATGAGTCCAAATCAAGCTTTTACATCGTGATTCATTCTGGTTTTATTTAGTATCAAGAAGAAATTGCCAAATCTCCAAACAGGACAAACTGGAATCACTTCGGTTAAAAGTGGGATAACTTCTTCATCATAACTCCAATGATATTGATTCAACTTCAGGGTGATTCGACACTGATTAATGAGTCCAAATCAAGCTTCTTACATCGTGATTCATTCTGGTTTTATTAGTATCAAGAAGAAATTGCCAAATCTCCAAACAGGCAAACTGGAATCACTTCGGTTAAAAGTGGGATAACTTCTTCATCATAACTCCAATGATATTGATTCAACTTCAGGGTGATTCTACACTGATTAATGAGTCCAAATCCAAGCTTCTTACATCGTGATTCATTCTGGTTTTATTAGTATCAAGAATAAATTCCCAAATCTCCAAACAGGCAAACTGGAATCACTTCGGTTAAAAGTGGGATAACTTCTTCATCATAACTTCAATGATCTTGAGTCAACTTCAGGGTGATTCGACACTGATTATGAGTCCAAATCAAGCTTCTTACATCGTGATTCATTCTGGTTTTATTAGTATCAAGAAGAAATTGCCAAATCTCCAAACAGGACAAACTGGAATCACTTCGGTTAAAAGTTGGATAACTTCTTTATCATAAGTCCAATGAAATTGATTCAACTTCAGGGTGATTCTACACTGATTAATGAGTCCAAATAAAGCTTCTTACATCGTGATTCATTCTGGTTTTATTAGTATCAAGAATAAATTCCCAAATCTCCAAACAGGACAAACTGGAATCACTTCGGTTAAAAGTGGGATAACTTCTTCTTCATAAGTCCAATGATATTGATTCCACTTCAGGATGATTCTAAACTGATTTATGAGTCCAGATCAAGTTTTCTTTCATCGTGATTCATTGTGGTTTTATTTGTATCAAGAAGAAATTGCCAAATCTCCAAAAAGGACAAACTGGAATCACTTCGGTTAAAAGTGGGATAACTTCTTCATCATAACTCCAATGATATTGATTCAACTTCAGGGTGATTCTAAACTGATTAATGAGTCCAAATCAAGCTTCTTACATCGTGATTCATTCTGGTTTTATTTGTATCAAGAATAAATTGTCAAATCTCCAAACAGGGTAAACTGGAATCACTTCAGTTAAAAGTGGGATAACTTCTTCATCATAACTCCAATGATATTGATTCAACTTCAGGGTTATTCGACACTGATTTATGAGTCCAAATCAAGCTTCTTACATCGTGATTCATTCTGGTTTTATTAGTATCAAGAAGAAATTGCCAAATCTCCAAACAGGGCAAACTGGAATCACTTCAGTTAAAAGTGGGATAACTTCTTCATCATAACTCCAATGATATTGATTCAACTTCAGGGTGATTCTACAACTGATTAATGAGTCCAAATCAAGCTTCTTACATCGTGATTCATTTTGGGTTTTATTTGTATCAAGAAGAAATTGCCAAATTCCAAACAGGACAAACTGGAAATCACTACGGTTAAAAGTGGGATAACTTCTTCATCATAACTCCAATGATATTGATTCAATTTCAGGGTGATTCTAACACTGATTAATGAGTCCAAATCAAGCTTCTTACATCGTGATTCATTCTGGTTTTATTAGTATCAAGAATAAATTCCCAAATCTCCAAACAGGGCAAACTGGAATCACTTCGGTTAAAAGTGGGATAACTTCTTCATCATAACTTCCAATGATCTTGAGTCAACTTCAGGGTGATTCGACACTGATTTATGAGTCCAAATCAAGCTTCTTACATCGTGATTCATTCTGGTTTTATTAGTATCAAGAAGAAATTGCCAAATCTCCAAACAGGACAAACTGGAATCACTTCGGTTAAAAGTGGGATAACTTCTTCATCATAACTCCAATGAAATTGATTTCAACTTCAGGGTGATTCTACACTAATTAATGAGTCCAAATAAAGCTTCTTACATCGTGATTCATTCTGGTTTTATTAGTATCAAGAATAAATTCCCAAATCTCCAAACAGGACAAACTGGAATCACTTCGGTTAAAAGTGGGATAACTTCTTCTTCATAAGTCCAATGATATTGATTCCACTTCAGGATGATTCTAAACTGACTTATGAGTCCAGATCAAGTTTCTTTCATCGTGATTCATTGTGGTTTTATTTGTATCAAGAAGAAATTGCCAAATCTCCAAACAGGACAAACTGGAATCACTTCGGTTAAAAGTGGGATAACTTCTTCATCATAACTCCAATGATATTATTGAACTTCAGGGTGATTCTAAACTGATTAATGAGTCCAAATCAAGCTTCTTACATCGTGATTCATTCTGTTTTTATTAGTATCAAGAAGAAATTGCCAAATCTCCAAACAGGACAAACTGGAATCACTTCAGTTAAAAGTGGGATAACTTCTTCATCATAACTCCAATGATATTGATTCAACTTCAGGGTGATTCTACACTGATTAATGAGTCCAAATCAAGCTTCTTACATTGTGATTCATTCTGGTTTTATTTGTATCAAGAATAAATTGCCAAATCTCCAAATAGGGCAAACTAAAATCACTTCGGTTAAAAGTGGGATAACTTCTTTCATCATAACTCCAATGATATTGATTCAATTTCAGGTGATTCTACACTGATTAATGAGTCTAAATCAAAGCTTCTTACATCGTGAATTCATTCTGGTTTTTATTAGTATTAAGAATAAATTCCCAAATCTCCAAACAGGGTAAATTGGAATCACTTCGGTTAAAAGTGGGATACTTCTTCATCATAACTCCTATGATCTTGAGTCACTTCAGGGTGATTCGACACTGATTTATGAGTCCAAATCAAGCTTCTTACATCGTGATTCATTCTGGTTTTTATTAGTTAAAGAAGAAATTGCAAATCTCCAAACAGGCAAAACTGGAATCATTTCGGTTAAAAGTTTGATAACTTCTTCATCATAACTCCAATGATATTGATTCAACTTCAGGGTGATTCTACACTGATTAATGAGTCCAAATCCAAGCTTTCTTACATCGTGATTCATTCTGGTTTTATTAGTATCAAGAAATAAATTCCCAAATCTCCAAACATGGCAAACTGGAATCACTTCGGTTAAAAGTGGGATAACTTCTCATCATAAGTCCAATGATATTGATTCAACTTCAGGATGATTCTAAACTGATTTATGAGTCCAGATCAAGTTTCTCACATCGTATTCATTCTGGTTTTATTTGTATCAAGAAGAATTGCCAAATCTCCAAACAGGGTAAACTGGAATCACTACGGTTAAAAGTGGGATAACTTCTTCATCATAAGTCCAATGAATATTGATTCAACTTCAGGATGATTCTACACTGATTTATGAGTCCAAATCAAGCTTCTTACATCGTGATTCATTCTGGTTTTATTTGTATCAAGAAGAATTGCCAATCTCCAAACAGGGCAAACTGGAATCACTTCGGTTAAAAATTGGGGATAACTTCTTCATCATAACTCCTATGATCTTGAGTCAACTTCAGGGTGATTCGACACTGATTTGAGTCCATATCAAGCTTCTTACATCGTGATTCATTCTGGTTTTATTAGTATCAAGAAGAAATTGCCAAATCTCCAAACATGGCAAACTGGAATCACTTCGGTTAGAAGTGGGATAACTTCTTCATCATAACTCCAATGATATTGATTCAACTTCAGGGTGATTCTACACTGATTAATGAGTCCAAATCAAGCTTCTTACATCGTGATTCATTCTGGTTTTATTAGTATCAAGAATAAATTCCCAAATCTCCAAACAGGACAAACTGGAATCACTTCGGTTAAAAGTGGGATAACTTCTTCTTCATAAGTCCAATGATATTGATTCCACTTCAGGATGATTCTAAACTGATTTATGAGTCCAGATCAAGTTTCTTTCATCGTGATTCATTCTGGTTTTATTTGTATCAAGAAGAAATTGCCAAATCTCCAAACAGGACAAACTGGAATCACTTCGGTTAAAAGTGGGATAACTTCTTCATCATAACTCCAATGATATTGATTCAACTTCAGGGTGATTCTAAACTGATTAATGAGTCCAAATCAAGCTTCTTACATCGTGATTCATTCTGGTTTTATTAGTATCAAGAAGAAATTGCCAAATCTCCAAACAGAGCAAACTGGAATCACTTCGGTTAAAAGTGGGATAACTTCTTCATCATAACGCCAATGATATTGATTCAACTTCAGGGTGATTCGACACTGATTTATGAGTCCAAATCAAGCTTCTTACATCGTGATTCATTCTGGTTTTATTAGTATCAAGAAGAAATTGCCAAATCTCCAAACAGGGCAAACTGGAATCACTTCGGTTAAAAGTGGGATAACTTCTTCATCATAACTCCAATGATATTGATTCAACTTCAGGGTGATTCTAAACTGATTAATGAGTCCAAATCAAGCTTCTTACATCGTGATTCATTCTGGTTTTATTAGTATCAAGAATAAATTCCCAAATCTCCAAACAGGGCAAACTGGAATCACTTCGGTTAAAAGTGGGATAACTTCTTCATCATAACTCCTATGATCTTGATTCAACTTCAGGGTGATTCGACACTGATTTATGAGTCCAAATCAAGCTTCTTACATCGTGATTCATTCTGGTTTTATTAGTATCAAGAAGAAATTGCCCAAATCTCCAAACAGGCAAACTGGAATCACTTCGGTTAAAAGTGGGATAACTTCTTCATCATAGCTCCAATGATATTGATTCCAACTTCAGGGTGATTCTAAACTGATTAATGAGTCACAATCAAGCTTCTATCATCGTGATTCATTCTGGTTTTATTAGTATCAAGAAGAAATTGCCAAATCTCCAAACAGGGCAAACTGGAATCACTTCGGTTAAAAGTGGATAACTTCTTCATCATAACCTCCAATGATTATTGATTCAACTTTCAGGGTGATTCTACACTGATTAATGAGTCCAAATCAAGCTTCTTACATCGTGATTCATTCTGGTTTTATTAGTATCAAGAATAAATTCCCAAATCTCCAAACAGGGCAAACTGGAATCACTTCGGTTAAAAGTGGGATAACTTCTTCATCATAACTCCTATGATCTTGATTCAACTTCAGGGTGATTCGACACTGATTTATGAGTCCAAATCAAGCTTCTTACATCGTGATTCATTCTGGTTTTATTAGTATCAAGAAGAAATTGCCAAATCTCCAAACAGGGCAAACTGGAATCACTTCGGTTAAAAGTGGGATAACTTCTTCATCATAACTCCTATGATCTTGATTCAACTTCAGGGTGATTCGACACTGATTTATGAGTCCAAATCAAGCTTCTTACATCGTGATTCATTCTGGTTTTATTAGTATCAAGAATAAATTCCCAAATCTCCAAACAGGGCAAACTGGAATCACTTCGGTTAAAAGTGGGATAACTTCTTCATCATAACTCCAATGATATTGATTCAACTTCAGGATGATTCTAAACTGATTTATGAGTCCAAATCAAGCTTTCTTACATCGTGATTCATTCTGGTTTTATTTGTATCAAGAAGAAATTGCCAAATCTCCAAACAGGGCAAACTGGAATCACTTCGGTTAAAAGTGGGATAACTTCTTCATCATAACTCCAATGATATTGATTCAACTTCAGGGTGATTCTACACTGATTTATGAGTCCAAATCAAGCTTCTTACATCGTGATTCATTCTGGTTTTATTAGTATCAAGAAGAAATTGCCAAATCTCCAAACAGGGCAAACTGGAATCACTTCGGTTAAAAGTGGGATAACTTCTTCATCATAACTCCAATGATATTGATTCAACTTCAGGGTGATTCTACACTGATTTAATGAGTCCAAATCAAGCTTCTTACATCGTGATTCATTCTGGTTTTATTAGTATCAAGAAGAAATTGCCAAATCTCCAAACAGGGCAAACTGGAATCACTTCGGTTAAAAGTGGGATAACTTCTTCATCATAACTCCAATGATATTGATTCAACTTCAGGGTGATTCTACACTGATTTATGAGTCCAAATCAAGCTTCTTACATCGTGATTCATTCTGGTTTTATTAGTATCAAGAATAAATTCCCAAATCTCCAAACAGGGCAAACTGGAATCACTTCGGTTAAAAGTGGGATAACTTCTTCATCATAAGTCCAATGATATTGATTCAACTTCAGGATGATTCTAAACTGATTTATGAGTCCAGATCAAGTTTCTCACATCGTGATTCATTCTGGTTTTATTTGTATCAAGAAGAAATTACCAAATCTCCAAACAGGGTAAACTGGAATCACTTCGGTTAAAAGTGGGATAACTTCTTCATCATAAGTCCAATGATATTGATTCAACTTCAGGATGATTCTACACTGATTTATGAGTCCAAATCAAGCTTCTTACATCGTGATTCATTCTGGTTTTATTTGTATCAAGAAGAAATTGCCAAATCTCCAAACAGGGCAAACTGGAATCACTTCGGTTAAAAGTGGGATAACTTCTTCATCATAACTCCTATGATCTTGAGTCAACTTCAGGGTGATTCGACACTGATTTATGAGTCCATATCAAGCTTCTTACATCGTGATTCATTCTGGTTTTATTAGTATCAAGAAGAAATTGCCAAATCTCCAAACATGGCAAACTGGAATCACTTCGGTTAAAAGTGGGATAACTTCTTCATCATAACTCCAATGATATTGATTCAACTTCAGGGTGATTCTACACTGATTAATGAGTCCAAATCAAGCTTCTTACATCGTGATTCATTCTGGTTTTATTAGTATCAAGAATAAATTCCCAAATCTCCAAACAGGACAAACTGGAATCACTTCGGTTAAAAGTGGGATAACTTCTTCATCATAAGTCCAATGATATTGATTCAACTTCAGGATGATTCTAAACTGATTTATGAGTCCAGATCAAGTTTCTTACATCGTGATTCATTCTGGTTTTATTTGTATCAAGAAGAAATTGCCAAATCTCCAAACAGGGACAAACTGGAATCACTTCGGTTAAAAGTGGGATAACTTCTTCATCATAACTCCAATGATATTGATTCAACTTCAGGGTGATTCTAAACTGATTAATGAGTCCAAATCAAGCTTCTTACATCGTGATTCATTCTGGTTTTATTAGTATCAAGAAGAAATTGCCAAATCTCCAAACAGAGCAAACTGGAATCACTTCAGTTAAAAGTGGGATAACTTCTTCATCATAACTCCAATGATATTGATTCAACTTCAGGGTGATTCGACACTGATTTATGAGTCCAAATCAAGATTCTTACATCGTGATTCATTCTGGTTTTATTAGTATCAAGAAGAAATTGCCAAATCTCCAAACAGGGCAAACTGGAATCACTTCGGTTAAAAGTGGGATAACTTCTTCATCATAACTCCAATGATATTGATTCAACTTCAGGGTGATTCTAAACTGATTAATGAGTCCAAATCAAGCTTCTTACATCGTGATTCATTCTGGTTTTATTAGTATCAAGAATAAATTCCCAAATCTCCAAACAGGGCAAACTGGAATCACTTCGGTTAAAAGTGGGATAACTTCTTCATCATAACTTCTATGATCTTGAGTCAACTTCAGGGTGATTCGACACTGATTTATGAGTCCAAATCAAGCTTCTTACATCGTGATTCATTCTGGTTTTATTAGTATCAAGAAGAAATTGCAAATCTCCAAACAGGACAAACTGGAATCACTTCGGTTAAAAGTGGGATAACTTCTTCATCATAACTCCAATGATATTGATTCAACTTCAGGGTGATTCTAAACTGATTAATGAGTCCAAATCAAGCTTCTTACATCGTGATTCATTCTGGTTTTATTAGTATCAAGAAGAAATTGCCCAAATCTCCAAACAGGGCAAACTGGAATCACTTCAGTTAAAAGTGGGATAACTTCTTCATCATAACTCCAATGATATTGATTCAACTTCAGGGTGATTCTACACTGATTAATGAGTCCAAATCAAGCTTCTTACATCGTGATTCATTCTGGTTTATTAGTATCAAGAAGAAATTGCCAAATCTCCAAACAGGGCAAACTGGAATCACTTCGGTTAAAAGTGGGATAACTTCTTCATCATAACTCCAATGATATTGATTCAACTTCAGGATGATTCTACACTGATTTATGAGTCCAAATCAAGTTTCTTACATCGTGATTCATTCTGTTTTATTTGTATCAAGAAGA
>CAJHQQ010005499.1:0-16516 GCA_905132885.1 Moricandia moricandioides
TGAGCCACATGAAGACACATTGCATCAACAAACCTTGTGAGATGCTCTAGCCATTCTGAAGGTCCCATGACTCGTTCCAGAGTCAAGAAGCTTAAAGAGAATGTTGTTGGATTACTCACTTCACATCCACAACAACAAAGTCTTGGACAAGGTCTGATCCGAGATGTCTTGATCACCATTCAAGCCATCTCTACATCAAGCTGAGTTAGTGTCTAGGCAAGACATGGGGTGTGTGCTCTTTTCCTTACTTTTGGTTTTTCCACGAGGGTTTTCCGGAGGAAGGTTTTTAACGAGGCCACAACTTGTCTTCACATCACCTAAATCCTATCTCGGTCCAAGACTATAGAAGTTTACATTTTATTTCATTTCATTTAAAAGCTTATGTTAAACTCTAGTTTCATTTTTTGGTCTTTGTCGAAACCCTAGAGGATATGTCTCTGGTTTCTTATTTTAAAGAGGTCTCTACACCCTCTTGTACTCATCCAGATTTTTATAAACAAGTTTCTTTTCATCCTTGACGGCTCTCTCTCTCTCTAGAAAGTGTGTCGAGTTCTGGTGTGTAGTATCCAGAGACCTAAGGGTGTCTAATTTGGTGTGTCATATCCAAGTTGTTCATCTAGGAGTATCAAGAGATCATCCATCCCTCTTGTGTCACCATTCAACCACACGCCTTGAAGAACTTGAGTCTCTGATTCGTTCGTGCAAGGATCTATCCATTCCCATTCAACCAAAGAGCATCCTAGGGACGCATCACTTTTTGTCAGGGAATCCCATGGGGGCAGTCTAATGGGACATTTTGGGATTGCCAAGACCTTAAAAGTTTTGCAGGATCACTTTTATTGGCCACACATGAAGAGAGATGTGGAAAGAATCTGTGGCAGGTGTGCTACTTGCAAGCATGCCAAGTCCCAAGCCCAATCCCAGGGTTTGTATACTCTTTTACCCATTCCACACCATCCCTGGAATGACATTTCCATGGACTTTATTGTTGGTTTACCTAGGACTAGAATAGGAAAGGATTCAATCTTTGTGGTTGTTGATAGGTTCTCTAAGATGGCACATTTCATAAAACTGATGATGCATTGCACATTGCTAACTTGTTCTTTAAAGAGGTTGTTCGCTTGCATGGCATGCCTAGGACTATAGTTTCTGATAGGGACACTAAGTTTCTTAGTTACTTCTGGAAGACACTTTGGTCTAAGCTAGGCACTAAACTGTTGTTTTCTACTACATGTCATCCACAAACTGATGGACAAACTGAAGTAGTTAATAGAACCTTAGGAACACTCCTGCGTGCATTCATTAAAAAGAACTTAAGGACATGGGAAGAATACTTACCACACTGTGAATTTGCATACAATCATGCTATGCATTCTGCTTCTAAGTATTCACCTTTTGAGATTGTTTATGGGTTCAATCCCACCTCTCCTTTGGATCTAATGCCTTTACCTGAGTGTGAAAGGATCAGTCTAGATAAAGCAGAGATGGTCCAACGGATCCATGAGAAGGCTAGACAAAACATTGAGCAGAAAACCAAGCTTTATGAGAAGCAAGCTAACAAGGGGAGACGTGTGAGAACCTTTGAAGTTGGTGACCAAGTTTGGTTGCACCTGAGGAAGGATAGGTTCCCCAACGAGAGGAAGTCCAAGCTGATGCCAAGGGTTGATGGACCCTTCGAGATCATCCACAAGATCAATGACAATGCCTACAAACTTGATCTCTAAGGTAAGTATGATGTATCAAATAGCTTCAATGTCACTGACTTGGCTCCTTTTGCTGTAGATGAACCTGATTTGAGGACAAATCCTTTTCAAGAGGGAGGGGATGATGTGATCATGGACCGGATCACTAAGGAGAACAAGGAGAGTCTAGATGAGCCACATGAAGCCACATTGCACCAGCAGCCTGGTGATGATGCTCTAGCCATTCCTGAAGGTCCCATGACTCGTTCCAGAGTCAAGAAGCTCAAAGAGAATGTTGTTGGATTACTCACTTCACATCCACAACGAGAAAGACTTGGACAAGGTCTGATCCGAGATGTCTTGATCACCATTCAAGCTATCTCTACATCAAGCTGAGTTCGTGTCTAGGCAAGACATGGGGTGCGTGCTCTTTTCCTTGCTTTTGGTTTTGTCCCATGAGGTTTTCCGGAGGAAGGTTTTTAACGAGGCCACAACTTATCTTCACATCACTTAGGCCCTATCTCGGTCCAAGGCTAAAGAAGTTTACATTTCATTTCATTTAAAAGCTTATGTTAAACTTAAACTATAGTTTCCTTTTCTTGCTTATGTCCGAAACCCTAGAGAGCATGTTCTCTGGTTTTTCCTTATTTAAATGGGTCTCTAAACCCTATTGTACTCATCCATCTTTTAATCAACTAGTTATCTTTCTCCTTGACGGCTCTCTCTCTAGAAAGTGTGTCGAGTCTGGTGTGTAATATCCAGAAACCTAAGGGTGTCTAATTTGGTGTGTCATATCCGAGTTATTCATCTAGGAGTATCAAGAGATCATCCATCCCTCTTGTGTCACCATTCAATCCACAAACCTTGAAGAACTTGAGTCTCTGATTCGTTCTTGCAAGGATCTATCCATTCCCATCAACCAAAGAGCATCCTAGGGGCGCATCAAGTATACTACCACAAAATGTCCAATAAAGGCTCTCAAAACATGGTTCATCAACCTCATAAAAGTAATAGGTGCGTTGGTTAAGCCAAATGGCATCACAAGCCACTCATACAAACCATGTTTGGTTTTAAAGGTAGTTTTCCACTCATCTCCTTCTTTCATCCTAATCTGATGATAGTCACTTTTTAAATCAACTTTTGAAAACATACAAGAGCCATGTAGCTCGTCTAACATATCATCAAGTCTAGGGATAGGATGTCTGTACTTTACAGTGATGTTGTTGATGGCTCTGCAATCTACACACATGCGCCAGCTTCCATCCTTTTTAGGCACAAGGAGCACTGGTACAGCACAAGGACTCATGCTTTCTCTGATGTGTCCTTTCTGCATCAACTCATCAACTTGTCTTTGAAGTTCTTTGGTTTCATCTGGATTGGTTCTGTAAGCTGGTCTGTTTGGGAGAGAGGCGCCTGGAACCAAGTCAATCTGGTGCTCAATCCCACGAATAGGTGGCAATCCTACTGGAGCTTCATTTGGAAAGACATCACTGAATTCCTGCAAGATAAACTCAAGCTCACTCGGTAGTTCCGGTGCAAGGTTAGAAGAAATCATTAGTGCTCCCTTGAAGATAAACAATAGCATAGATTGGTCCAAGTGCACTGCTTTCCTTATATCACTAGCTTTAGCAGTAAGGAGAATACCTTTTGTTTCCTGGTTAGTAGGCGCTTTTGACTTGTCTTTTGCCTCCTTTCTTTTGAGTTTGAGTTGAACTTGGTCATGGTGAACCTCCTGTGGAGACAAAGGAGCCAAGACAATCTTTTTATCTCTGTGGTTGAAGGAGTGGCGATTTGTGAACCCGTCATGAATGGCTTTCTTGTCATACTGCCAAGGCCTCCCAAGAAGTATATGGCTTGAGTCCACGGGAAGGACATCACAAACAATCTCATCTTGGCATCTTCCAATGGTTATAGGCACCATGACTTGTTCAGTAACTTTTAACTCGCCATCCTCATTAAGCCATTGGAGCAAGTAAGGCTTAGGGTGTTTTCCAGTCTTCAATCCCATCTTTTCTACAAGAGTTTCACTAGCAACGTTAGTGCAACTCCCACCATCTATAATCAAGCTACAAACCTTATCATGAATATTGCAACGAGTATGAAAGAGATTCTCCCTTTGGTCATGTTCTTCTGGTTTGGATTGAACTTTCAAGGACCTTCTTGTTACTAGCAGCTCTCCATGGACCGGGTAGTCTATTCCTTCATCTTCAGTTGCATCAGTTTTCTCATCTTCTGATACCAACTCGCCATTCTCCAAAAGGATCATCACCTTCTTGTTAGTACACTCATTGGAATAATGTCCAAAACCATGGCACTTAAAACACTTGACATCTCTGGTTCTTCCAGCTGGGCCTCTCCCTTTGCCATCACGCTGATAGCTCTTAGTTTCTTCCTTGGGCTTAGCTAAGACCTTGTCCTCCTTGTATGACCTGAAATTGTTTCCATAGGTGGCTTTAGGAGTGTTCTTTCTTTTCAGTTGCTGCTCAATAAGTATAGCCTTGTGGAGAAGCTCATAGATGTCTGCATACTCCTGCATCTCCAAACGGTCCTGAATGTCACGGTTAAGTACAGCCTGGAAACGAGCCATTGTTGCATCTGAAACTATTGACATGGATGTGAATATGAAGCAATAAAACAAGACAAGAGGATGTAGAGGTTCAGATGGTTGAAGAAGTGTTCTGTCTACATGAAGCTTGGAACTCAAGTCTGTCCGTACAAGACTTGGAACTCAAGTCTGTCCGTACAAGACTTGGAACTCAAGCTTCATATCCGTGTGCTAGGTTACCTTAGAAGACAAGGAGATGAACTAAACTTTTCTGGACAGAACTGGGAAGAGGAGAGACTCGTTGAAGTAAAGACAAGAGACAAGAAAGTGGCAAATAGAATATAATAAAAGTCACATGTTGCCTTAAGGCTTGGAGACCGTTCAGGAGCAGTCACTATCCAGATTCAAATCCTCTCCAGAGCTTCTTTGTTTAATATATTCTTGTTGTCTTGGTTTGTCCCAATTAAGTCTTTAAATAACCTTGTATGCTTCCCAAAATTAAGCAAGGAAAATCATTTCCTCCTTTACTCCTTTCTCTCTCTCGGATGCCCTAGTTCCTCTCTCTCTCTCTCTCTCGCCTGTTCTTCATTCTATTCTCCAGTGTTCTTCACTTTCTTTCATGGTATCAGAGCTTTAAGCTCCTGATTACCTCATTTACTTCCGCAAGCTTACTCTATTCCTCAGTCTCTCTTGTTTCTCTGGTTCAAGTTTACAAATCTCTCTACAAATTTCTTTTATCCAGTGGATAATAAACCTGGGTTCTTGAGTTCTTTTGATTTCTTCTTGGCTGTGCTCACTCTGTTCTGTCTCTATTTCCTTTCCGTGAGAGTTTATCTTGATTCTAAACATCATTTCCCTCAGTTCCAGAGTGATTTGTTAGTATTCCAGCCTGAAAAATTTGAATACTCTCTTTGGCGCCTAAGAAGAAGATGGAGAATTACAGACCAGTTCATATCCCTTGCACACTCAAGGGACCAGGAAACTACATTACCTGGTCTAGATTGACAAAGACAGCACTTGGGGGAAGAGGTCTTTGGGAGCATATCACTTCCAGCACTGCTCCAAAGAAAATCACCCAAGGAGAAGATGGCAAGGAGGTTGTAGTGGTAGATGAAGGCAAATGGGATCAGGAAGACCTCATGGTGCTGTCTATCATGCAAAGCTCTCTTGATGGTCCCCTTAAGGACTCTTACTCACACTGCACTACCCCAAAACAATTGTGGGATACCTTGCACAGGGTGTATGGCAACACTTCTAACCTCAACAGAATCTTTGAGGTTAAAAGGGCCATCAACAATCTACAACAAGAAGATGGAGACTTCACCAAGCACCTTGGGAAGTATAGTCAGCTGTGGTCTGAGCTGGAGATGCTACGACCAAGCACCAATGACCCTGCCACTATGGAAGTAAGGCGTGAGGAAGATAGAATCTTTGGACTACTCCTCACACTCAGCCCAAGCTTCATTGATGTGGTGAAACACATATTGAGAGACAAGGTGCTTCCAAGCTATGATGATGTAGGTGCTCAACTTCAAAAGGAGATAGGCTCAGATGGACTCTTTGGTGGTGGAAAAGGAGGACTCTCTATGGCACACAAGGCAGAAAAGTTGGAAGGTGTATCAGCTAACAAAGCCTACTTCAAACCAAGAGGAGGAGGAGACAAGTCAGTGACTTGTGAGCATTGCAAGAAGCAAGGACACTCCAAAACCAACTGCTGGATCCTCCATCCTCATCTCAGAACAACCTCAACCAACAAATACAACCAGACTAGAGCCCATGAAGCAAGAGGACATGAGCATATGCGCATGGGAGATGATGGGAGAGCCTTGATCTCCACTGCACACAATGGTGCCTCCACCGCCCACGCCATGTCTCAACCATCTCATGAGGATGCATACATCCGCAAGTCAGACATTGAGGCCTTGATCAAGGCTCTCAATGCAAACTTTGGTAACCAAAGTATTAATGCCTTAAATTCTATTCACAATACATCTCACACTGCTAGGCCATTGATCATTGATTCAGGGGCTTCTCATCATATGATTAGGGATGCTAAACTGATTAGTGATATTAAACCAGCCCTAGGAAGTGTTGTGATTGCAAATGGTGATAGAATTCCCATAGAAGGAATAGGCAATCTGAACCTGTTTAACAAAGAATCTCAAGCTTTCTATATGCCTACATTTGCTTCTAACCTTGTTTCTGTGAAGAGAGCAACTAATGATCTGAATTGCAATGTTATCTTTAGTCCTAATGATGTGTGCTTTCAGGATATTAAGACCAGTAAGATGCTGGGCAAAGGTGTAAGCAAGGGAGAACTATACTTTCTTGAAGATACCAAGCTTGGATCAGATTCTACTTATGCCTTTAATTCTGCTTCTGTTTTAGCTAATGATGTGTTATGGCATGCTAGATTAGGCCACCCCCATTCTCATGCCTTAAAATTGATGTTACCTAGTTTATCTTTGCAAAATGAAACTTGTGAGGCCTGTATACTTGGTAAACATCATAAGTCTGTCTTTCCTTCATCTATGACTATTTATGAAAATTGCTTTGATCTAGTGCATTCTGATGTTTGGACTGCTCCTTGTGTCTCTAGAGAAAACCATAAATATTTTGTCACATTTATAGATGAGAAATCTAAATATACTTGGCTCACACTGATTCAAAGTAAAGATAGAGTTTTAGAAGCTTTTATTAACTTCCAAAACTATGTAACTAACCATTTCAATTCCAAGATCAAAATTTTTAGGTCAGATAATGGGGGAGAATACACTAGCAATGCCTTCAGACATGATGCGTCCCTAGGATGCTCTTTGGTTGATGGGAATGGATAGATCCTTGCAAGAACGGATCAGGGACTCAAGTTCTTCAAGGTTTGTGGATTGAATGGTGACACAAGAGGGATGGATGATCTCTTGATACTCCTAGATGAATAACTCGGATATGACACACCAAATTAGACACCCTTAGGTCTCTGGATACTACACACCAGACTCGACACACTTTCTAGAGAGAGAGCCGTCAAGGAGAAAAGATACTTGTTTATTACAAAGCTGGATGATTACAATAGGGTTTAGAGACCCCTTTAAATAAGAAACCAGAGAACATGCTCTCTAGGGTTTCGGAACTTAAGCAAAAAGGAAACTATAGTCTAAGTTTAACATAAGCTTTAAGATGAAATAAAAATGTAAACTTCTTTAGTCTTGGACCGAGATAGGGCCTAAGTGATGTGAAGACAAGTTGTGGCCTCGTTAAAAACCTTCCTCCGAAAAACCTCGTGGGAAAAAACCAAAAGCAAGGAAAAGAGCACGCACCCCATGTCTTGCCTAGACACTAACTCAGCTTGATGTAGAGATGGCTTGAATGGTGATCAAGACATCTCGGATCAGACCTTGTCCAAGACTTTCTTGTTGTGGATGTGAAGTGAGTAATCCAACAACATTCTCTTTAAACTTCTTGACTCTGGAACGAGTCATGGGACCTTCAGGAATGGCTAGAGCATCATCACCAGGCTGCTGGTGCAATGTCGCTTCATGTGGCTCATCTAGACTCTCCTTGTTCTCCTTAGTGATCTGGTCCATGATCACATCATCCCCTCCCTCTTGAAAAGGATTTGTCCTCAAATCAGGTTCATCTACAGCAAAAGGAGCCAAGTCAGTGACATTGAAGCTATTTGATACATCATACTTACCTTGGAGATCAAGTTTGTAGGCATTGTCATTGATCTTGTGGATGATCTCGAAGGGTCCATCAACCCTTGGCATCAGCTTGGACTTCCTCTCGTTGGGGAACCTATCCTTCCTCAGGTGCAACCAAACTTGGTCACCAACTTCAAAAGTTCTCACACGTCTCCCCTTGTTAGCTTGCTTCTCATAAAACTTGGTCTTATGCTCAATGTTCTGTCTACCCTTTTCATGGATCCGTTGGACCATCTCTGCTTTCTTCTTGCCATCTAGGCTTATCCTTTCACACTCAGGTAAAGGCATTAGATCCAAAGGAGAGGTGGGATTGAACCCATAAACAATCTCAAAAGGTGAATACTTAGAAGCAAAATGCATAGCATGATTGTATGCAAATTCACAGTGTGGTAAGTATTCTTCCCATGTCCTTAAGTTCTTTTTAATGAATGCACGCAGGAGTGTTCCTAAGGTTCTATTAACTACTTCAGTTTGTCCATCAGTTTGTGGATGACATGTAGTAGAAAACAACAGTTTAGTGCCTAGCTTAGACCAAAGTGTCTTCCAGAAGTAACTAAGAAACTTAGTGTCCCTATCAGAAACTATAGTCCTAGGCATGCCATGTAAACGAACAACCTCTATAAAGAACAAGTTAGCAACGTGCAATGCATCATCAGTCTTATGACATGCTATGAAATGTGCCATCTTAGAGAACCTATCAACAACCACAAAGATTGAATCCTTTCCTGTTCTAGTCCTAGGTAAACCAACGATAAAGTCCATGGAAATGTCATTCCAGGGATGGTGTGGAATGGGTAAAGGAGTATACAAACCCTGGGATTGAACTTGGGACTTGGCATGCTTGCAAGTAGCACACCTCCCACAGATTCTTCTCACATCTCTCTTCATGTGCGGCCAATAGAAGTGATCCTGCAAAACTTTTAAGGTCTTGGCAATCCCAAAGTGTCCCATTAGACTGCCCCCATGGGATTCCCTGACAAAAAGAGCTCTCAAAGAGAAATTAGGCACACACAATCTATTGTCATAAAACAAGTAGCCTTCTTTTCTAAAGTAATGCCCTGCAGCAAACTTAGCACATGAAGCATAGGCTTCCTTGAAATCATGGTCAGTATCATACATATCCTTTATCTGCTCAAACCCAAGCAACTTAGCATCTAGGGTGGTCAAGAGAACATACCTCCGAGATAGTGCATCAGCAACTACATTCTCCTTACCTTGTTTATATTTGATCACGTATGGGAAGGTCTCAATGAATTCAACCCACCTTGCGTGTCTCTTGCTAAGCTTACTCTGCCCTTTTAGATACTTTAGGGACTCATGATCAGTGTGTATGACAAACTCCTTGGGCCACAAGTAGTGTTGCCACGTTTGTAATGCCCTCACCAAGGCATAGAGCTCTTTGTCATAGGTTGCATAGTTGAGAGTGGCTCCTCCAAGCTTCTCACTGAAGTATGCAATGGGTTTCCTATCCTGCATCAACACAGCACCAATTCCAATTCCTGAGGCATCACATTCTATTTCAAAAGTTTTAGCAAAGTCAGGAAGCATAAGAAGAGGTGATTGAGTAAGCTTCTCTTTTAGGCTCTGGAAAGCCTTCTCTTGTGCTTCTCCCCACTTGAATCCAACATCCTTCTTTATCACTTCAGTTAAGGGAGCTGCAATGGTGCTAAAGTCCTCACAAATCTCCTATAGAAGCCAGCAAGCCCATGGAAGCTCCTCACTTCTCCTACTGAGGTTGGACTCGGCCAGTCCTTGATGGCTTTGATCTTCTCCTCATCAACCTTAACTCCATCTGCACTCACAACAAAGCCTAGGAAAACCAAGTTATCTGTGCAAAAGGTGCACTTCTTCAAGTTGGCATAAAGCTTTTCACTTCTCAAAACACTCAAGACAGCCCTAAGATGATCTAGATGCTCTTCTAAGTTCTTGCTATATACTAAGATGTCATCAAAGTATACTACAACAGAAATGCCTATGAATGATCTAAGAACATGATTCATTAACCTCATGAATGTACTAGGTGCATTGGTTAATCCAAATGGCATAACTAACCACTCATACAATCCATGCTTAGTTTTAAAGGCAGTCTTCCATTCATCTCCTTCTTTCATCCTAATCTGATGATAACCACTTTTTAAATCTATCTTAGAAAAGATGCAAGAACCATGTAATTCATCAAGCATATCATCAAGTCTAGGGATAGGGTGGCGATACTTCACTGTGATGTTGTTGATTGATCTACAATCAACACACATACGCCATGTACCATCCTTCTTAGGCACTAGGAGCACTGGTACAGCACATGGGCTCAAACTCTCTCGGATATAGCCCTTCTCCATGAGTTCCTCTACTTGTCTTTGCAACTCCTTGGTCTCCACCGGATTGCTTCTGTATGCTGGACGGTTTGGAAGTGTAGATCCTGGAACAAAGTCTATCTGGTGCTCAATCCCTCTCAAAGGTGGTAAACCAATGGGATTGTCTTCTGGAAATACATCTTGAAACTCCTGCAAAAGAGAAACCATTTCACTCGGATACACCGGTGTAGAATCTGTTAAGTTCAAAAGAGCCTCTTTAAACACAAGTAAGATAGCAGATTGTTTAGAGTTGAGAGTCCTTTTGATATCACCCATGTTAGCATAGAAGTTTGGCTGCTTAGTTCCAGCCAGTTTTAGATCAATCTCCTTCTTCTTTTGGAGTTGAATCTGATCTTTATGTACTTCTTTGGGTGTCAAGGGAACCAGAGTAGTCTTCTTGCCCTTGAACAAAAAGGAATGCTTGTTGGTGAACCCATCATGGATCACACGCCTATCAGATTGCCAAGGTCTTCCAAGAAGTATGTGAAAACTAAAGAGATATCTGAGGTAATAAGAGTATTTGAGACGTTGAAAGAGATTAGAAGAGATTGAAAGAGACTCGGAGACTAAAGATTGAGAGAAGACTATGAATCCATTTCTGGATATGAAGAACTAGAGAGAGAGTAAGAGAGACTCGAAATGTTTGCTTGTTTATTCATCTGAGTATAGGTTACAATATATAGGAGAGCATTAACCTTAGCCACAAACGGTCATAAAGGTTAAGGTTAACAAGAGGGAAACGTGGTTAGTCTAAGGGAGAGGCGCGCCTTCATTTGAATACTTGGCTGAGGAAGCTTGATGCCTTTGGCATCTTGACTAGATGCCTTCTCCTTTCCAGCCCGAGCCAGCCTGTCTTGGTCAAGCCTTATCCGCGAGCTTCTTCCCTTCTTTTACCGGATAAGAGGCAAGTTAACTTCAACTTAACCTTGCACCATTTACCTTTGCTTCTCCCTTCCTTGTGCCACACGTTCTTGCCTTGCACGGATAGGGATGTGTACGGCCTAGGGCTATCCGTACACTTTTGCCCTATTTTTGCACAAGCTCAAAATGTGTTTAAGTTATGTTTGAACACACCTTGGTCGAGTTGTCCGTACAGTAGGCCGTACAGGCCGTACTGTCCGTACACTCGCCCTAGCTTTGCACTTCTTTCCTCTTGATCCCATTCCTTTGGTTTAAGCTTCTCATCCTCTCCTATACTCAGATCACCACTTGCTCCATCTCTTATTTGGTTCAACACTCCCCCTCAAGCTTGACCAAGGGGAACCGGTCAAGCTTGGATGTCATGAGATCTTCCTCATTAAAAACCTTGCCAAAGAAAACCCTCCTTAGGGATAAAACCTCAGCAAGGAAAAGAGTAAAGACCCCATGACAAGAGGAACTAGTTGAGCCTGGTAAGATCACTGAGCCCCAATCTGTGATGAATGGACTCAAGTGTCTTCTGTCTTGGAGCCTTAGTGAAAACATCTGCCAACTGATCTTCACTCCGTGTATAGCAAGGTAAGATCACTCCTTGGACTATCATCTGCCTCACCTTGTGGCAGTCAACCTCAATGTGCTTGGTTCTCTCATGAAACACCGAGTTGGAGGCAATGTGGATTGCTGCTTGGTTGTCACAATGCATGGTCATTGGTGTAGGCTGGTCTATCTCCAAGTGCTTCAGGATCCCTTTGATCCACACTAGCTCATTAGTCAGCTTCAACATGGCCCTATACTCAGCTTCAGCACTTGAACATGAGACCACCTTCTGCTTCTTGCTCTTCCAAGTAACCAGGTTCCCACCAATGAATGTGCAATAGCCGGTGGTTGACTTCCTATCAGCTCTATCTCCAGCCCAATCCGCATCACAGTATCCCACTACTTCAGTGCTCTTGTTACACCCCATCCACACTCCTTGTTCTGGTGATCCATTCAGATACATCAAGATCCTGTTCACCATGCTCCAATGATGCTCCTTTGGTCCTTGCATATGTTGGCTCACCTGATTCACAGCAAAGCATATGTCAGGACGTGTAATGGTCAAGTAGATCAACTTACCAACAAGCTTCCTATAAAGCTTTGCATCTTCAAAAGGCTGGCTGTCTTCAATCTCCCCCTCACGTGGCACCTTGTATCCATCTTCCAAAGGTGTCTTCACTGTCTTTCCTCCAAGTTTACCTGCATCTCTCAAAAGATCAAGTGTATATTTCCTTTGTGAAAGAAACAAGCCTTCCTTGGATCTACATATCTCAATTCCAAGGAAGTATTTCATTTCACCTAAGTCTTTAATCTCAAAAACCGACTTTAAGAAGTCCTTGGTGGATTGAATTCCATCCTTGTCACTTCCTGTGATGATGATATCATCAACATATACAAGAAGAACTACAATACCTGATGGAGTGGTCAAGGAGAAAAGAGTGTGATCTAGTTCTGACTTCTTGAATCCTTTTCCATTCAGAGTTGTGCTCAACTTGGTATACCATGCTCTAGGGGATTGTTTGAGACCATATATAGCCTTCTTCAGCCTTAGCACATTCCCATCTTTAACCAAGTGCTCAAGTCCCGGAGGAGGATGCATATAGACTTCATCTTCAAGTTCTCCTTGCAAGAAGGCATTCTTCACATCCATTTGCCAAAGACCCCATTCCAAGTTCACAGCAAGAGATAGCACTATTCTGATTGTATGGAGCTTGGCAACTGGAGCAAACGTGTCAATGTAGTCCTCTCCATAAGTTTGAGTGAACCCTCTGGCTACCAGTCTGGTCTTCTTCCTATCAATCTTCCCATTTGCAAGATACTTGATGGTGAATATCCATCTGCTAGAAACAGCCTTCTTCCCTTTTGGTAGTGCACTTTCATACCAAGTGTCATTCTTGATCATTGCATCTGCTTCAGCACCAACTGATTCCCTCCATTCTTTGTCTTGCATAGCTTCTTCATAAGAACTTGGTAACTTGCTCTCATCCAGACTCGTCATGAAAGCACAATGGTCTTCAGGGTAATGTACTAGAGTACACGCAGCTTGGACAGGATGCTCCACTGCTTGGGCATTGTAGTATACTCTTGTATTCACCCAGTTGGATGGGGGGTTTCTTATCCGTGTACTCCTTCTTAAAGGTTGAGGTTGAGGTTGTTCTTCCTCAATCTCTCCTTCTTCTTCCTGGTTTGCACCTTCCTCATTTTCATTTCCTTGATCCACACCTTGATCATGTTGTGAGCCTGATGATTCTTCCTCATATTGCTCATGAGCATCAGGTTCATTTCCCCCCTCATGGTCGAGGTGGGGTTCCTGACCATCCATATCCACAGTAGGTGGACCTTGTTGTTGTTTACTTCCACCCTTGTGATCCTGAGATAAGTTAATCCCAAGACTCTCCAGGATAATCACTCAAGTTTGCAGCCTTATCTTGATGTTAAATCCTTTAACTCTGCTTGGTTCTTTTCTCATAGAACCCTCTTTCTTCTACAAAACTTCACATCCCTTGATATAGATACCCTCCTCGGTTACTGGATCATAACACTTGTATCCCTTCTGAGTTGGTGAGTAGCCAATGAACATCCCCTTGGTACTCTTTGCTTCCAACTTGTTCCTGAGTCTTATACTGCCTTCGTTTCTTCTTTTCTCATACTATATTATCAAGGGTAACATATCAAAAATTAACCATTACATATAGGCACGCGAGTAAGCGACAAAATATTGATATGGGGTCTCTGTGTATATAATGATTCTTGGTTTGTGTGAACATGGTCGATTGTGGACTAGAGTTTGTTGATTTGGATTTGCGCGGCGAATTTTGTCTATTTTGGGTTCTATACTTTGTCTTCTAGAATATTCTCTTCAATATATCGGGTAGCGAAACATTCATTGTGCAATTTGTGATTTTGGGGTTTCGATTTAAGACTATTCGGGGAAGTTTGTGCTTTTATTGTTTTGATTTACACTCTTTTGAGTGTTGATCGGATTCTAATGTATTTTGTTTGCAGAAAACTTCTCAAGAAATGAACCGCCGAAACAGAGAGGAGGACCAAGTTGGGAGAGGTTCTCTCGATTAGGTAAAAATAATCAAGCTTGGAGATCGAAAAGACATTGCTTCCCCCTAAGAAGACAGTGGCTTCCACCGAAGAAGAGAGTGGTCCCCAAAGAAGACAGTGTCTGTGAATAAGAAGACAATAGCAAAGAAAAGTGGCCCCCCCCAAAAAAAACATGTGGTGCAACTAAAGAAAAAGGGGTAGAAAGAAGAAACAGACTATAACTCCGTATGATGATGATTGTTAAGAGGATGTAACTCCGGAATTATAATCGAGATATTGAAGATATAAATCATGTAGAGAACGATGTGGCAGAGGATAAAGGTGATAAGGAGGATGATCAGAAAGAAGATCCAATATGGAAAAAAGGGTATGAAAAAGAAGATGGTAATATGATGAGAGAAAAAAAGATAGAAAAGGAATAATAAGAAACCAATATGAAAACAGAAGAGGATGAAGCAAGAAGGTAACACGTAGAGAATGAGAACGAAGAGAATGAGAAAGAGAAAGAAGAAGCATCCCTCCCTATGCAAAGAAGATGGAAGATTAGACAAATAACTCAAACAAAGCTAGAAATAACCTAGTAAACGAAGGAATTGTCTTACCAGAGGATGAGTGGTGGGGAAAGCCAAAAATAAAAGAGGACCAACCAAAAGATGCGTAGAGGGGCTAGATATCCGAAATGAAAAGGTTGCAGTTACCATTTTCACTGACTTTGTGAGCATGTTGAGACCTGGATCAGTAACATTATTCATACTTTCCTTGCGTCCGCTTGTGACGGGAACACGTTCCTGTAACACAACAGAATTGGAGAAGACTTGATGCAAGTGACCAAAGATACAATGTGGAAGAAAATTCAGTATGTTTATATACAAAATAACGTTTTGTAGTACAAGCATGAATTATAAATTGTTTGATATTTTGTTTATTTCGTATGCAGGAGGAGGCGTGTTTAACTTGAGCCAAGAATGGAGTGGCAGAACAATGTTATTTTCAAGCAATTGGGGAGTTTGTGGAAAGGAGCTTGAGCGTGGAACGTCAAGCTTAGTTGACACAAGTGACGTTAGGTTGGAACTGCGAAGGAGGACTACTGCTGATAGAATAGATACTCTCTGAAAACGCGAGCAACATCCCATCCATTAACAAGTGTGGAACTCTTGGGTTAGAAGCAAGGACTACCAAATCTTTCACGGTAAAAATCATCTTAAACTAAGGAAACTTTCCTTGTTTTATATGTCATGTCTTATAGATTTAAATCACACTCAAATTTTATATTGCAGGAAATAAGTAACAAGCTACTCGGTGGAGCTTGAGAAGAAACAGATTCCTCACACAACCGAGTCGCACAAGGAATGCTTCGTTTGAGCTTATGATTATGGTAAAAAGAAGGAACTTCAATCACTTCTGTATATAGTACATATTGTTTGATAATTGTAGTCAACATATTTTGTGTTTGAATCTATCTTTATATAGAAAAAAAAAGCCAAATCCAAGTAGATAAAGTAGGAGTAAGTTTTGGATTGGCGACATACTCATGCTTGATGGTAGACCAGTGAATCCTCAGTTATGCTATGAGACAAAGCAGTGCGTCATTGTAACGAGTCGTCATGAGTTCACGTTTTACAAGATAATTTTCTGTATGCCTTTAATGAGTTTTGATCATTTAGTGTAATCTGTACAATTGTGATACTAAACTTTAGATATTGTATCACATCATAAGCAGAAAATACAATCACGTGATAGTTCAAAATTGGATCTACATCAGCTGCTGAAAACATAAAGGAAAGATACTGTTGAGCTACAGAGCTTTTGAGGGACAGAGAGAACACACCTCCATAACTGGACCGAGTAAAGAGGGTTTGGTAAGTGGTTACGCGTTACTAAGCTAGCATTTCTTCAGTGTTAAGAGACCAAAAGGAGGATTGCTGATACATATTCTTCCTTCTGCGTGTGCGATCCAGTGACTTAGGAGTAAAGGAATTTCTATGGTCGGTAGAAATTTGGTCGGAAAGAAGGTAGCATTTCTTCATGTACCATTGGTTAAGGCTTGAATTAGTCTAAGACATTTTAGTAATTCCATTTTCCTTGTAATTTTGCAGAAAAGAGTAATGGTCTGATACTGCAACACTCGGAGGTGCGTAGTTGCTGGATTCAAAGGAGAGGAGTGTGAAAGGACAGCTTGTTTGTACAGATGAGTATCTGAGAAGATTTGCTTTATGAGTCAGAAGA
>CAJHQQ010005500.1:0-16513 GCA_905132885.1 Moricandia moricandioides
TTTGTGGGGATGTATGTTTCCCCTTCTTTTTTAAATAAAATACAATTTGTAGGGTTCAAATTGATTACGCAAACTATATACATCACATGTACTATATATATATATATATATAAGCTAATTTTTTAAGCATAAAACTTTTGACAAGTGGGAGAGAAGACATTTTTGTCCTTTTCTATAGAGATCAATAGTGAACATGGAACGTCTAATACAAAACATCCCGGCTTGATCAACAGTAAGAAGAACACAAGCTGCCACAAACACCCAACGGATGCATAGTCTCATTTCAAATAAATATTTGATGGACCCTAATCAATCACCGGAGTTAGACCTTGGGCCTGAGGCCCAAAATCATGAGTTAGGTGAAAAGCTGGAGTTCGACTCGTGTGTGCGCTACCATGAGTAGTTTGTCTTCCTGCATTATGGGATTGTATTCTTACGTTGAATGATCCCTTTCAACTGGATGAATTGGAATCCTTTTCTTCGGATTATGAGCCTCATATTTATATCAGAAACTGTGCTTATGTTTTAAGATTATGAAATATTCATATGTATCATTACATAATAGTATACATTTTTCTCTTTTGGATATAAATTTAGATATTATATATTTTTTTTCTCTTTTGATTTAAGAAAATTTATTATTATCTAAACTAATTATCTTAGATATAGAAAAAAATCATTTATAATGAGAAAATCGCTGGTCCAGAAACCGAAGCCTAGATACTGATGTCATGCTCTTAATTATTGTGATTGATTTGCTCCTGTATTATCATTCCATATATTAATTTAGAGTTCACTTAAGTGATTTTTATACAAATATCATTCATAGATGAATGAATTGTTAAATTAATTGTTATAATTTGATTGGTCGATATTTTTTTATGTTTTAATTTATTTTAACACAAAGTAAAATTTTGAATATATTTAAAGATTTTTTAATATAAAAATATAATCATATATATATATATATATATATATATTTTAGATCAGTTTTTAAAATGACTAAGATTATTATTAACAAATCATTAAATTTGTATAATTGGAATTTTTATATTAGTTTACGTTACAAAATAAAAACAAATTCATAAATTTCTATTTTAAATGAACATTATCATTAGACAGTTAAAATATACATTTAGTGGAATCTTTTTCTGATTTTAAACTAAGACAACTTTCCTTATAAAATAAAACTTCTTATTATCATATTAAATACGAAAAGTATTACTGTGAATTTGTATTCATAGGAACTGAATCATATATGAAAAATGCTCACATCTTCCTATATATTAATTGATAAGTCAGTTAAGTGATTTTTGTATACATGTCATTAATAGGTGAGCTATTGGATTAATTGTTATAACTTAATTGGTCGATGCATTTTTTAGTTTTAATTTTTTAATTCGATTGTAAAAAGAAAATCTATAATTTTATTTTTAATCTTTAGGAAAGAAGGTAAATAAAATTTCTGATTTTTTTTTTTAAGATTATTTTTGAATGTAAAAAAATGAATTTATTTTCTATTTCAGAAAATAAACTAAATTCAATATTTTAAAATCTTTAAAATTTATTACAAACTAAATTTAATATTTTAAAATTTTAAAATTTCTTATAAAATTTATGATTATAAAAAATTCAGTTACTTTTATTCAAACAATAAAATTAGAATTTTTGAGATTTTTTTGTAAGATTTTGTGATTTTTTAAGTTTATTTGAAATTTATTATTATTTTAACTAAAATAAATAAATTTTGGATAGTAAAATGGACATAATTTAAAAGTTTGTATATTTAAATGAGAAAAGTAATTAGTTGAAGTGTTAAACTGGATAGCGAAAAAATTTGGGTATTAAAAAGTTTAATGAAATTTAGTTGGAGTATTTTTATGAAGTTTTTTAACCATAATGTTTTCAAATAATGGGCTTTTTGTGTTTGATTTTTGGATATAAAATTAGTCCTACTTAAAAGCTTTTGAGAACTGTAGATTAGAAGGCCTAGGCCCACGAAAAGCGAAGTGGAAGAGAGAAACCCTAAAACCTAATCAGTCGTCCACTTTTTATATAAAGCGAATCCCTGACCGAAGCTAAAGACGGCTCGAAATCGCTTGAATCATTGCAGCAATCTCTGTCTGTAATGTCTAGGAATCTTATTAGCTATAAATGTTCGTCGGTGTTTTTGGATCCATTACTTTGTTGAGAAAGTGATGATATGTAATTGTCGCCCCAGTCTTATTTGCATCCATTACGATGGTTTGCAACATGGTGATTGACTATTTTTCGTCTGATTCTCTCAAATTTTCAAAAAGATTTGCATTATTCTTGTTTGTGTTTTCTCTAATGATTGTTAACTGGAAGTGAAGAAAAGGCATATAATTGTTTTGTGACACCCAGTCTGATCTGCTTATGCAGAATTGAGTGATTTGCCATGTCTTCTGATCCTAATATCAATTTTTTTTTAATGTTCTTTATTTTTTTATGTTCATTTACTGCAATCAATGATGAATAAAATCGTCCATATTTAATGATAATCTCATGATTATTAATCACTAGATCACCATCTTTCGCCTGAGATTGCAGTTCATAATCCAAGTCTGTTGTAGTATATTTTTCCCTTTTCCCTTGTTGTCTTTTTATTTTAATCTTTCTTTTGCAGGGTAATTTGGTTGTTCCTTAATAAAGTTATGAGATGGTATCTTAGAAATCAAGATGCCATTTGGATCCGATCGTAGACGGTTAATAAACTTGTGACTACAATATCTGGTGAATTGTGGTATCTACATTGATGGAGTTGCTAGTAGCAGTGTGAGATTTTTTCACTTACTAAGGCCACTGTTTGTTTCCATTTTTTTCGGCTCGTTGTGTTCATCATGCTGTGGAGGACTGATTTTCTAGGTCGGATAGCAAGAAACATAAGATTTTTTGTGTTTTTGTTTGTTCACTCTCTTACGGTAAAAGATGAAGATTGAATAGGTAGGTTTAGTCTTCAACGATTTCAATATATTTAGACAAGCTCATCTGCAGTCTAACCAGTCATAATGCTGGTTTCTGTTTCTGTTTGTACTCTTTGTGATCATATGGGTCCTAGGCCGGTAGCATATTATATCTGCAAATCAACCTTAGGACTTTTCAACATATATGGTAAGAAGATATGATCATGTGCTGTTGGTATGACAGACAAATATGACTAGAATTTGGTACTAAGACCATTGAAAAAGAGACTCTTCTTACATTATAACATTTCCTTTTTTGAGAACTTGTATGTACTTTGTTTTTGGAACAACTAGAAGTTGTATTTATCAAGAGAAGTAAAAATTACCATATTCATGCTTACTTACAGCTTTGTTTGTTAGGCATAATTGTTTGAGGTTAGATTTTAGATCTACCATCTAAATCATTTGTTTGTCACAAAAGTTATAGGTCAAGTAGTTGTTACTGTACAACAAATGTGTTACCGTTCACGATCAGAGAAAGAGAGACGCAAAGAAAGACATGTATTGAAAAACTTCTTAGAGATTTGAAAGGACGATTCATTGAAAACTCTAACCTCTTTAGCAGTGTTTAATGACTAATAAATTCGAAAAACAGTTTTGAGTAGACCAAACGAGTTCATTTTTCGTTGTTATGATGAGACAATCTAAAAAGAGACATGGTATTGTATTTTCTAATATAATTTGTCTAATCTGAAACAACTGAATCTTTACAAACGCAGAAATTGCTACACACTAGTTCTCTAAAATACAAACAATTGTTCTTGTTGTTGTAAAGAGCATGGTAAAGAACATCTAGCACTAGAGATTGACATTAACAGAGCTCTTTCTGTATCTCCATCCACTCGTAGTTCGATCAGTTTTATCAAATACTCCAAGAAAACTGAATCAAATGGCAAGGTGATTGGTCCACTTGTTGGGAGGCCAAACTCTTCTTCAGAGATCTTCAAGAGCTCTTGGACAACGGAGTTGCTCAGGTAACTTAAGGGAATAGCAAAGCGTGATTTATCCATCGTGTAAACCACAAAACAACCCTTTTCTACTGCGGTTGAGCTGCTAGTAGATGTACTTGATCTTTGGAATGAGATTCTTTTCCGGTGGAGGGCTGCTCTTTGTTGCCATCTCTTGGCCATCTTGAGTATCTTCTTTGTGTTCATCATCATTTTCAGGTTTGAATAAATAAGCACAAGAGATTTGTAACTTGTGTTGTATAACTCTCTGAGTGCAAGCTATATTTGATGAATGAGTAATCCCATAGCCTTGTTATATATAAAAGAAGCTATTGGAGTTTAGATAAACTTAGAAATACCAAACCAAACCAAACATAACACATGCTTTTGTCTTTGTTGTATGTGATCATAAAGGATCCCAAGTTAGTAATCAATCTTGTATGCTCATCAATTTGTGGATTAAAACATCTTCTAAAAGGACATGACCATGTGCTTGTGGGTACAAATTGTAAAACTAAATCTTTAGGTACAAAGACATGTGCAAGTGAATGAAAGATGTCGAACTTGTGTAGGCCCTTTGATGGTTCTCAGGGAATTTAAAACCACAAACCTCAAAAAGTTCAGTGGTTATGATTCATTCTAGAGTCCTTTAATATTAAATTCTTTTCTTTTTTGGTAAAATAATATTAAATTCTTTAAAAGTCAGGAGAATCCTATAGATTCCTTTAAAATAAAACTTTAGCTCACAGGTTTATCTCTGGGGTGAACTTTAGGTGAAAAATGTTGCTTTTGCTAATCTAACAGAGCAGAAAAATATATATTTACAAGCAAATCCGATTATGTCAATACGCTAAAAAGCTTGTGCGTTCTCATTTTATCAATTTTTTTCTGCAGCGCCATCTTAGAACTTGTTCTTGTGGACGGTAGATCAAACTGTCTATATTTACATATATTTTGTTGTGTCTAATCTGAAATTTCACAAATTGTCTTTCTTAAACGAGTCCAAACTATAAATAACACTCCCACGGTCCACCATTAATGGTTTTTCCACATTCGTTCTCGCGGTCCGTAGATCATATTATAGGCGATAAGAGATATATTAATATTTCGGAGTTCGGATGTTTTGTTAACAATTTTTGCAATCACCACATGACATTCTTTCGTGCTTTAACCTCATTCGCACGATATCGTGAACCACTTCCCAATAGGTTACCCATACTTCTACTATTCCAGATCAAGCACATTTAACTTTGAAATTTTTTCTGGACAAGTGATCCAAAAAATAAGTACACTTTGGTGACATAGGTAGCAAAAAAAAATCTTTTAAATCTTTCTATATACCACAAACCGAGATGTTACAATTCATCCACTTTCATAGAATGCAACGTCCTTGTTACGCTCCAAAATAGTTGCCCATGCTAGTGTGAGCTCATACAAGACCACACACTCGTCTAAGTTCAACTTTGATACGACTTATAACGCCCGACGACTGATGGCTAATGGGCTTCCCACACCCGCTCTTTGTTCTGTGGGCCTCATTCTGTGCAACATGAGGTGCATTAATTTTTTGGAGACTTGAAATCTTTGTTACTATCTTTGCAATCACAATATGACTTTTCTTCTTGCTTTGGAATTACTCAAACAATATCTTGAATCACTTTATGATAGGTCACCATCATTTCACTGCTCGAACTCAAACATGCTTAACTGTTGAATTCTGTATGAACAAGTGACCGAAAACATAAATGCAATTGTTTTAAAATTTTCAATATACCACAAACTAGTATTTTACAATGTTCTTGTTGTGCCATGCATTACAAAGAGCATCTCTCACTTGGGATACAAGAGTTGTTAGAGCAACCGGAAAGACCAAAGTCATGCTTCTTCATAGATTTTCTGTATGCTAAGTAAAATAGACCAAAGTCAAAATACAATAGGGGCTATGAATGGGAAAATGAAAATTTTATTTCGAATATTTTCAACTGGCAACTTTAATACTCAAGTATTATTTGTATATAATTATTATTTTCAACTGCTACGAGCGAAATAATCAATTGTTAATTGATGAACGAAAAACTAATGGTTTCTGTCATTTAATTCTTAATGGTTAACCATTTTAATCATAATTTTGAGTAATTCATGATTAGTTAATGAATAAATATGCGCACATAATATTTAAATATTAAATTTATTGATTATAAATATTTGAAAAATAAAATAAAATTTTTTTTTCATTATCTTCTGTAACTTTAAATTGAAGAACACCAATCCATTTTCAAAAAAAAATCCTAGTTAAAAAACCCTAACTAAATAGATTTTCAAGTTAAATAGAACCAAAATATAATGTATACAACTGTATAAGTATTTTTGAATTTTTATAAAGACATAAAATATTGCAAAACAATTACATGTACATCGTATTGCTGGCATACGACATATGATTGTATAAAGTTGAATCCAGTGCTATCTAGATGTGATCTTATAAACATAAAAATACATTTATGCTATTAACGTTGCATACTATTCCATGTGGGTTACAGAAGCGACATGGCATTATAAAATCCATGTACCTCATGTTTATCAACAATGGATATAACATCCATGTACTTCATATTTATAAGATCATTTCTAGACTATATTGAAATTTTATTTTAGACAACCATATGTTGTACATCAGAAATATGATAGAAATGCATTCGCTTGTTTTATATGTTCTTGTAAAAGCTCAACAATCTCATTACAGAGGTGAATATCTTGTATATAACTATCATAATCCCTTTTTGTATTAAATGGATTGGTGTTTTTGAAGTAGAGCAAAAAATTTATTGCTCAAATATTGTAATCGATAGAATTAATACTCAAGTACGTGTGCGGAATTTTATTTCTCAACTAATCATTAATTGTACAATAATCAACCGTAAAAAACTGACAAAAAATCGTTCGATTTACTATTTTGTTTTTAATTTTGCGTAGTCAATTGATAGTTAAAGAATAATTCTTACAAGTAATATTTGAGTATTAAAATTGCCATTGTAAATATTTGGAGAATAAAAAAGTCAATTTTTCCGATGATGAACAAATATTTTGGTGAATGACAAGATCTGAACGATCTGGTGAAGAATGAATAATCTTGTAACGTGCTGACCGCCCAGAGCTAATAGGCCACCCACGCTTGCTTTCTCGGTCCGTGGGCCCCATCTCGTTCCAACGGTCGGTGCATTATTTTTTCCGAGGCTCAAAATCATTGTTTACTAACCTTGCAATCACCACCCGACCTTTCCCTGTGTTTTGACCTCACTCGCACGGTATCGCGAATCACTTCTCGATAGGTCACCCATTCTTTCACTACTCGAGTCCAAACATGCTTAACCTTGGAGTTCTAAACGAATATGTGACGAAAAAGTTAAGTCAACTTTGGTGACATAGATAATCAAATCAATTCTCTTAAGTCTTTTCACATATCACAACTCGGGATAAGTTGTGATGTTACAAATCTTTTTGTTCCGTGAGCAACAATTTAGAAATTCATGAACAGCAGCACCATTCCCGAGACAGGAACAGCAGCACCATTCCCGAGACAGGATGTTGCCATAGTCGATATGTCTTAGTGAAGGAGTATATTGAAGATTTTTCTTGTAACACTTTATATATGAAAGTATGAGCAGGAGTGATATTGAAGTTGTTCAATTTTCTTTGTTTGCAACAGAAGTTGATTCTGATGAGTAGAGACGAAGATAATAATTTGTATTTCTGTGTCTATCTAATGAATGCATTATAAACTTAAAAAAGAAAACAGAAATTGATACACTCTAAAACACAAACAAATGTTGACTACTACTATGTTCTTGTACTTGCAAAGATCATTGCGAAGAACATCTAACACTGGAGATTGATACTAATAGAGCCTTTTCTATATCTTCATCCCTTCGTCGTTGGACCAGTTTGATAAGATACTCTAAGATCATTTTCCTGTGGAGGGCTGCTCTTTGTTGCCATTACTTGACCATCTTGATTAGTTTCTTTGTGTTCATCATATTTTTATTTTGGAAAATATTACAAGGAGAAAGAAAGAGAAAAGATTTGTAAGCTCTCTGAATGAAAGTTAAGAATGATGGAATAATAGCATTGCCTTGTTTCATTTTATAGAAGACAAAACTATTAGTTTAGACAGGCTTTGTGACAAGCTCCTGAGCAACCTAACTAGACACAACACATGCCTATGTTTCTACTTTCTACTCAATGATGGTCCCAAGTTGGCATAATCAATTGTATGTATAAAACAAATTGTGGAATATACAACGTATGGTGAGAAGACATGATCATGTGGGTCTAAAAGCTATATATATATATATTATATATATATTGTTGAATCAAAGACAAAGATACTTATGGAGACATCTCGTGTCTGTATTAGTTCTTTCCCATTCTTCTATAACACTTCAAAGATATTCATTGGGACAATCCATTAGTTGATTTGATTTGAATAATAAGAAGGTTGGTGTTTTTCTTCTTTATTTCTTTCTTTCTTTATGCTTTCTTGTGATGATCCTAGAAACTATGAGCTTTCATTACCTGGGTAGTCTTTCTTCAGCAAATAACATGTTATCGAATGTTGAGCTGCTTTAATAGCTTTTCTGAGAAGATGGCTATGGGTTCAGTTCACACAGTTGATATAAGGAGGGATGACTCTGGATCTAGGAATACATTTTGGACATGTGTTCCTTGTTGCCACTACTACAAGGATCCCTTTACAGTGATAACTGATATTCATAAGCTGTGCCTGTGATTTTAATTGCTTAAAAAAATTACCTGTATCACCTGGCAGAGCATATTTGCTGTGTGATGAGGATATCATTGAAGAGTAAGGGAACTATTGGGATACATGGAAGCTTAGCTCATCTTGGATTTAGTTTCCTGTGAGATCATCTAGGAGTCTAATAGCTGCAAGTTCATTTTGCAGATTACTCTATGCAGTTTTTGTAGTTCCAAATGAGAATGCAACAGTTACAGGCTGTTGCATCTTTTGTTTGCCTGTTGGGATGGGCTGTAAAGTTGACTGATCCAGCTTCTGTGCTTCATGACAAGATCATACCTGAGACTCCATGTTCCATCCTCAGTGATGAAGAAGACCCATCTCGTGCTGATGGTGAGGCGGCTCAATATGGAGATACAAAAAGCTCTGGATTACGTTCTAATCATGTTCGAGTTTCTTTCATAGTCGATGCTAACACAACATAATATCTTTTAGGAAACAAGTTTGAAGGTAACTTGGTCAAGGGAAATATACAGCTGCACTGTTTGAATGGCCTTCTCAAATTTGAAGGTAACGTGGAGTTTGGCCTGCCACTTTTCCGTCCAAAGTTATGCAACCATATCTGCAAAAGAATCGTCTCATCACAGTTATTTCAAGCAGATTCGCTCATGGAACAAAAGTGTATAAGGAAAAGGTTGAAAGATATATGTGCACAGTACCAAGCAACAGGTCCATCTTCTAAACTTCTTTACCAGAAAGAACAAGCAAAGGAGCTCATGAACTAGTCAGTTGTAACACATGGATCTAGCTTTGACTAGTCCAGTTGCATCTATTTGTATCACAAAGAATTTCGATTTGATGTGAATTTTGTTTAATTTGATGCAAATCTGAAATACTGTTAATTCATTACCATCTTTGTATGATCATTTTTTTTTTTGCAGATAGAGTAAAAAGAATTACTCTGAAACTTTCATACATGTTCTACATATTGAACAACAAATAAAAACACAATGACAGATCACACCTACACTTTTCTTCTCAACTTCTACTCTGAGTTAGATTTATCAATGTTTGACAACAGGCTGAACTTGTTCAAGCAACTGACTTGATCACTGATGAAATCACACCCAAGCTTTTCTAATGCCATGTGATATTTAAGATGATCATCGAAATCAAAAGTTTTTACAACCCGATTTAGGGCTAACCGAGCCATTATCCTCTGGCTTGCAATGTCAGTGTTCCTATGATCGATCAGTCTCTTTTCTTGCACTTTCTCTCGTGCCTTTCCTATCAAGTCTTTGAAACTGTGATCTTGATTCTCAGTCTTGTCACCTGGTTTCGTTGTAATAACCTTGGACTTTGTCTCTGTAACATGAAGTTGTGTCCTCGACGTCGTAAAAGATTGCACCGGTTTGGAAAACTTGGCCGTAATAGCTTTTGCATCCATAGGTTCTGTAAACTTAGACTTCGAAGCTTCGATGGTCTTCTTTTGTCTCTTCACCGGTGGTTTTTCTTCATCAGAATGTTTGCGTTTCTTCGAAGTCTCCATAACAACATCGCGCCTTTCCTTACCATCTCGTTGCAACTTTGGTTTTATGTGTAAGGAGGAAGTGGTTGATTTGCACCCAACATCTTTAGTTTCATATCTCTGATCATCTGTCAGGAACATATTCAAATTGCTAGAAGTATGTTTGTATCAAGTTCGGTCGGAAACAAGTAAAGGACACGGAATTTAGTTCGAAGGTGTTTTATTAGATCGGAAGCTTTTAATCGGTTTACAAAGAAGGAAATGAACGAATAAAACAGATCGGTGTTCGGAAAGTTAACCGGTAAAGTACAAGTCGGTAGAATACCAAGAGAAAAGCTCTAGTTCCGAGCCGCCACGCGTTTATGTAAATGTTCGGATTCCTTCACCGTTCCTCCTTCTTTTTCCTTTATAGGTAGGTCTTCCTTCTCCCTTTTTTACTCTTGTTCGACCTAAGTTCCTTTTGTTTGACGGGCTTTTCCTATATTAGGCCGGTAAATGGGCCGAGCAACGTGCCTTCAGTTCGAGCCAATGCAAAACCGAGTAAAACGTCTTGGACCCATATCCGCGTTGTTGGTCGGGAATTGCCTCGTCATGATGTCTCTCCGTCGGCTTGGTAAGTCAAATCTTCTATTTTACAGGGTTTGTGGAGGGATACAATCTATCTCCTACAATAAGTCTCTCTAGTTCATTTGTGAAAGGCATAGCAATTCTCAATGAATTTGTAAAATCAGGTCTTGAAGATATGAGATTTGGTCAGAACTCAGAGCTGCCTTCCCTTCCACTCGCGAAGAACTCAAACCACATATCGAATCATAAAGACCTCAAGCAAGGATGATCATGGCTAGGGCTGGGCACTTTACATGATATCTAAATCCCTACCCTAACCCAACCCGAAATCCAAACCGAAATAGCAAAATATCCGAACATGTATTAAATTAGGAGATATTGGAATCCGAACCCGTACGGGTAATACCCAAACCCGAATGGATACCCGAAGATAACCAAAATATGACTTTAAGATCAAATAATATATATATATTATTTTGAACAAAGTGATTTACTACTCACTTGAAATGCATGTCAAGTTTTTATTTCGTGCTTTAACAAAAATTGCATCCAAAAATTTCAAAATAATAATTAAGTTAGTGTTTTTTTGTTCTTAATATTTTTTTATCTCAAAACCTATTAATCATCCTATTGAAAATTTAAAACCAGTTAAGTTAAAGCTATATTTTAAATACAAGAAATTTAAGAAATGAATAATTTGATTTTTTCATAAGCTAAATATCCGAACCCAACCCGAAATAACTGCACTCGAACTAAAAATACCCAAACCCGATCCGAGGTGTAGAAATACTCGAACATGTATTAAACTCCTATACTGAAATACTCGAAAATCCGAAATACCTGATCCGAACCCGAACGCGCACCCCTTATTCCAGGTGGGGTTGACAGTCGAGTGAACAACTTATTCCAGGTGGGGTTGACAGTCGTTAACTGGGCCTTCGAAATTGGACCAGACTCCAGTTTGATATTGGTTTGGTTAGATAATCTTGTTGATTCAAACCGGTGTTCGGTTCGCCCCGAGAAGCGGAAACACCGCGGTTAAGTACGCAGGAGAATTAAGCGGTTCTCAAAGTCCAATAGGGTTTGTAGACCTAATGATGGTGTCCCTTCGAATCTCGCGGTTACGAAGTTACGCAAGAGCGTATCAGGGTCGAACTAGCCATGACTGCTAAGAGCAATCTCCGTTTTTCCCAGATACGAGAGCATGAAACCCGTCGGACTCCCTATGACGTCAAACGTTTCCTATACGCCAAGATTTGGGGACGAGGAAATATTTGGAGAAGATCAAAGAACACAGGGCGGTGCCCATCCCTCAAGAGGTCGTCAACGTGTTCGCGGGTAGGGAGGTTCTGTATGAGAGAGAGGCCAAAGAGATTGATATAGGTAACATCTCGAGGAAGAACTCTCTCTTTATCTCCGCTCAGACTGCCGTCGCAGTTTGTGGACACACGTCTCCTTTCCGGTCTCAACCAATTCAGTTCAAATGCTCGTCTTATAGACCCTTCGACTGCAGCCAATTTTCAATCTTCGAGCGCCCCGACCAGGGATGTTGCCGTGAGAGATGGTCCTGCTCGGGATCCATCTGATCCGACGGAAGTCATGGAAGAACCCGAGGCGGAGAGTGAGTCGCATATTCCTCCCGTGACTCCAGCCAGTGAAGTTCTGAGAGGGACGGAAGGAGGATTAGATGGGCAGACCAACGTCGAGCAAAGGGAATCCAACGATGAAGATTGGGGTCGAGACTGCTAACTAGGCCTCCATGTTGTATTTTTATATAGGCATGTGTTCCCTTGTTGTTGTAACTTTTTCAAACCTTGCTTCTCTTTAATGTTATTGCCCCATTTTCTTTAATTCATGCTTCTAAAGTAATTTGGTAAGTCTTAACCGGTAGATTTTGTCATAAAATTATCGAAACATCCCAATTCAATTGTTACTCGACTTTGGTATACTCGACCATTGCCATGTATGAATTTCAGGAATTATCGAAGTACTTTATTTAGGAAATTTTCATTTGGATTGGTTTCACTAGTTAGTCGAGAATCGACCGTAGGACAAACCAAACTATAATTGGTGCATTTATAGAGGGCAACAGTTTTTGTTCGGCCTTAAAGTAACCTCGCCAAAATTTGTTCGGCATATTCATATTTGAGAGATTATTAAGGGGGCGAAAGTTGTCACTCTATTAGTCGGTCAGTACCCGGTTAGTGCATCAGTGTTCAGTGATTGGGAGGGGTCCCTCGGCTATGTGTATGATCAGGACTAGTCGTTGTTTGGGGAAGAGTACTAGTACGTAGTCCGCAGTATGGTGTATATATACTTTATGTTGCTCTGGGGCGTAACCATCGAAAAGTCAGGTTCGTTTCTCGGGGAGGACATATCCTTGTTTTTTGATACAACTGGACTAAGTAAGGCTGCCTACGTACCTTTGAGGAGAATCAAGCTATTTGTTGTTCCTTGTTTGAGTAAAAGTGACTCGGGAGTGCATTTACTCGTGTTTTTGGCCGAGTAAAATTGTATATGGAAGTTCGTCCCAAGCTTTCCATTCCTTGGTGTTTTTGAAGAATTTGCGGAGTATGAGGTTCCCAAGTGCAAGGGGTCGGGATCGAAATTTCTTGTTATAGTAGCTCTCGATTTGGTGTTGGTAGTTCTGGATCCTAAGCTAAGATTGATTGTGTCGTTCCTCGATTGTGTCCAGAGCATCATGCATCATCTCTCTGTTGAGCTTGGTGTTGTGTGGCATTTTTGCTCGGCGCACGATTTTAACGTTGACCTCGGCAGGGGCCATTGCCTCGACTCCGTAAGCCAACGAGAATGGGGTAGTCTTGGTTGCTCTTTGTGGTGTTGTTTGGTGCGACCACAAGACTCCATCCAGTTCGTCTACTCAGCAACCCTTCTTCAGATCGAGGTGTTTCTTAATAACGTCAATGATGAACTTGTTTGTGGATTCGGCATGGCCGTTGCCTTGTGGATACCTAGGGGATGCGTGTCTGAGTCGGATTCACCATTTGTTGCAGAAGTCCCAAAATAGTTTGATGTAAACTAGAATCTGTTATCTATAACGATTTCGTAGAGGGAGCCCGATCCAAAGTGTAGGGATCGACCGATCCTTGGCATGGATCGAACGATCTGTGAAAATCATAGAGAAATTTCCCTTATTTGCAAAAGACACGTTTTGGAGACCTTTTTACCTAAAAAATTGACCAGGGACTTGTTTTATGTTTTATCTTGAGTTTTTAACGGTATGCACTTGTTTAAAGAGTGATTTTTGAAACCTTTTTGAAGATTTGTCATTTAGGGAAGATTTCTTGTTATTTTTTTTATTCAATTGCATCATATTTTCTTATGAATCATTATGTGTTTGCTCTTTGAATATGTCTGAGTAGTTTAATTGTCGGGTTTTGGATTTTTTTCACAAAAGGGACCTAGGATTGTTAGATTAGAGATTTATCTTTGATTTTTTATTTACTGTCATTCTTAAATCTGAATTTCGAACCTTGAACTAGTTTATAATATTAGGTTATATGATGACTGAAAGTGTTGTTTATGCCTAAAAGAAGCGTAAATGAACAAAATGTTATTAACTAATGGAAGTTGATGTTATTGCACTTTGTAAACTTATCAAACTTGATTATAATGTATGTTTAGAATTTGAAATTTAACAAAAGTTAGTAGTTAGGATTCTATAACATAGAATGTTAGCACTACGAAAGTAAGTTAGCTCTATCTACACTATTTGTGTTCGGATATTGCTTAGTTATAAGGGAGAATTGCCAAATGTGACTCAAAACTTGGAGTCAAACCCAAAAGAATACCCAAACTTGGGTCAAAGGCAAAAGTAACTTAAAAGGCTATTGAAATTACAACTACCCCCCTTGTGAACAAACAAAAAAACGGAAACTTTTTTACGTTTCTAACCCTCGCAAGTCGTCTGTTCAGACGACTTGAAAATAAGTCGTCCAGACGACTTAACTTAAAGTCGTCTGGACAGTTATTCTTAAACATAATTTAAAAAATTTGTAAAAAATATTTTGATAAGTGAAAAATGGGAATTATGTAATTAACATATGTCTTAAGAGATATAAATTAAGATATAACAAATTTCAATTGTTTTCAGCATAGATGAGTGAAAGTAGTGTGTCATGATATTCTTTAGCTTATGTTTCATCAACATATGTTGTAGTATTGTATGTGTTCTTAGGGTTAGATTTTGGAAAGCATTAAAACCGTTTTTGAAAAATTTTAAAATTACCTAAGCTTGTTCATTTCTGTGTATAGTAAACAGCATTGAAGTATAATTTGATTTTATAACGTGGTTAGCTAGTTAATTTAGTCATTTAAGTTTAGGGGTTCAGTTTAGGGTCTGGGACGACTTAATATTTAGTCGTCTATAAACGGACGACTAAATATTAAGTCGTCTGATGTACATTATCCGCCAGACGACTTATTTGAACCGGACGACTGTACTTTTAAAGCTAACCGGATTATTTACCCAATATATAAGGTGATTTTTTTTTTACTCACTTTTTAGCGAAATTCAGAAAACCCTAACGCCGTTTCTCTCAAAGGTGATTTCGAGGCGATTTTGATACAATACAAAACCAAGGTAAATCGAAGGCTTCTCTTGCAGATTTATGGGTTTTTATTAGGATGGATGTTGTTTTCCTTTACTTTTACCGTTTGGTTTTGTGTTTTCAACGCTTTCGGGAAATTTTGGTTTCAAATTAGGGTTTCAAAAATTGGGTATTTCAATCGACTTGTTGTTTAGTTAGGTTGGATGTTGTTTTCCTCTCATTTTACGGTTACGATTTGTGATTTCAAGCAATTTGTGGATATTTTCATTTCAAATTAGGGTTTCAAAGATTTGGGATTTCAATCGATTTGTGGTCTAGTTTGGTTGGATGTTGTTCTCCTCTCATTCGTCTGGTCAGCTTTCAAATGTTCTACTGGAAGTCTTGGTAGACTTATAATTAAGTCGTCTGGAAAGTCTTCCAGGTGGACGACCCAGACGACTTAATCTAAGTCTTTCAGGTGGACGACCCAGACGACTTAGAATTAAAATGTTTCCAATTCGTTTCTTGTTTGCAGATGGCGTATCAGCATGGACCTCACTTCTTGAAGCCTCTGCTTCCTTGTTTCGAGTGTGGCGTGGTATACACACGCTCTCTATTTCTCCTCTGTTTATTTCCTTTGCTTATCTTCTCCTTTGTTGACTTGTAGCCAATACCACTTGCCTTCTACTCACAACACGTACAAGGCAAGCCGAACGAAGGAAAATGGACACTACGATCGGACGCTTCACACCAAACTTGGGAAGTTATACAAGAAGGAGGAAGACTCACCGATGGTTGGGAAGACTTCGTCCAAACACACTCCCTTTGCATCGGTGACATTCTCGTGTTCAAAAAGGAAGGAGACATGGTATTTCATGTGACTCCTTTCGGTCGTAGTGGTACTGAGATTCAGTATACATCTCCTCAAGTGGATGATGCTGAGGATTGTGCCTCAACTTCCTCGCCTCTTCCTAAATGATGGATGTTTGTCTTGCTATTTTCTTATTGTAATGGATGACTTCTATGTTGTTGTCCCCTTGTTTCAACTTTTATAACTACAACAACTCCTTTTATAACTTATGAGTAATGGATGATCAACTTTATAACTACAACAACTCCTTTTTCCTCTATGTACAAACCATGGTAACACCATTGTGGATGGTCTTAGTAGACGACTAATAATT
>CAJHQQ010005501.1:0-16500 GCA_905132885.1 Moricandia moricandioides
ACTAAGTATCAGAGGAACTGCTTTGATGGTTTGAAGAACGTGTCATAAAGACATCAGTGTTGGAGCAAGACCTGTCTAAATGCAGAAGTCACCCCAAATCAATTTCTCGTTGACTGCACCTTGGTTCACTGTTCTGTATATACTATAAGATCATAGGGAGATACTTGAAATCCTTGAATCCTGCTGGCTATAAACATCTCTTATTTCTACTTTTAACACTTACATCTTTAGTCAATCTTTTATTCTAGTGTTTTGAACACTTAGCAATGAAACTGAAAGATAATTCCATTTGAGACAAACTGTCTCTAAAGAAGAGGTATGGGACACACATTGTATACCTTCTTCTAGTATTCTCAAGATTAATCAGAAGTTGAGGAATTAAAGATGTAAGACATCTTCATTTCTGTGACTCTCATTAAATACAATGTGTAGAATGCACCCCATGAATATACTGAATCAATAATCATAGTCGAGTTTATGAGAAGTATAGATTGATATCTCAAACTTCAAGGGGTGATTCCATTATAAACCGGAGTGACTCCTTTATGAATTCCAATCACGATTCTACATCGTGATCAATTCTGAGTTTTGATTTGTAATCAAAGAAAGAAAATGCAACTCTACCAAACACAAGGTAACAGAACACTTCGGTTTAAAAGTGGGAATACTTCTTCATCATAACTCCTATGAATCTTAAATGTACTACACACTCCTGTGTTCTATAGGGAGGAGTTGGTAACATATGTAAAAACTCTGTATTTTCATACTGAAGTACTCCTAATACTAAGAACCCGAATGCTTAATACGATATAACACGAAGTGTGATTGAATGGACTCTCATCAAAATCAGTTTTTAGATATTCACCTTTATTTGTCTGAAATCGATAGAGTCAATATAGGTAGGTTACCTGAAATAAAGTACAGCTAAACCGCACGTATATTAACCAGCACTTAGAGTGAATCTTCCAGATATATCATCCTGTTTGCGAGTGGTTTAGGGAACAATATGTGCGTGTATAGTAATTCTAAAAAATCCTCAGTAATCATAAGAATACGCTAAGAATCTCTCCTAATTGTATAATAGGTACTCAGATTTCAGTCGAGTACCATGCCAGAGGTGCTTCATCAACCCTAAGATAGTGAGATATTATATTAAAGATCATAGGAGTTTCTCAGATGAATCAGAGTCGTTTCTCTTTTTCAACATCTTCGCACATATCATATTCTCTGGTTCTCTGTAAGTATGATATACTCCCAGTTTGACCGCCATATTATTAGGAAATATGGCCATTTGACATGTTATTCTCTGAGATAACTCAAAATACAAAGCGGTGTAAATGAACTGGATGTCACACTCGATGTAAGAAGCTTGTACTCAGGGGTTATGAAACTCAATTTAGAGTATATATGTAGAATCACACCACTTCCAATCACTCTAAACTGCCCTAATAGTGTTACTAATAGAATTATCAATGGATGTCTATAAACTCTGAAGATGTTATCCCACTGGTGCGATTTTACTAACACTGGAATTTTGAAATTGATTTAGTCTCAAGATTCAACCTAAGCAATTCTCCTTACTGACAATTTGTGTATTGATTTGACAATTTCTTCTTGTCATAATCATAATTATAATAAGCGATGAATTTGATTATAGTTCAAAAGATGTTACAGAAAGACTTTAAATGATAGTGATATTATTGCCCACTAAAATACTCAGTGGATAATCTACTAAACCAGGCTGGAACTTAAATTCTGTGGAATCATCAATATCATTGGAGTTATCGATTGAAGATGAACTTATCCGATTTAAAAAAGTGGGATAATCCAACTTCTTTCAAATCTGAAGTGATCATTCCAGTTACTATACCTTCCAATGAATTCCTGAGTTGGAGATTTGGCAATTTCCTTCTTGTTTCTAATCAAAACAGAATGTATCAAGATGTAAGAAGCTTTATTTTGACTCATAAATCAGTGGATAATCACCATGAATTTGAATCAATATCATTGGAGTTATGATGAAGATGTTATTCCACTTTTAACCGAAGTGATTCCAGTTTACCCTGTTTGGAGATTTGGCAATTTCTTCTTGATTCTAATCAAACCAGAATGAATCAAGATGTAAGAATCTTGATTTGGACTCATAAATAAGAGTAGAATCATCCTGAAGTTGAATAAATATCATAGGAGTTATGATGAAGAAGTTATCCCACTTTTAACCGAAGTGACTCCAATTTACCCTCTTTCGAGATTTGGCAATTTCTTCTTGCTTCTAATCAAACCAGAATGAATCAAGATGTAAGAAGCTTTATATGGACTCATAAATCAGTGAATAATCACCCTGAAGTTAAGTCAATATCATTGGAGTTATGATGAAGAAGTTATCCCCCTTTTAACCGAAGTGATTCTAGTTTGCCCTGTTTGGAGAGTTGGCAATTTCTTCTTCATTCTAATCAAACCAGGATGAATCAAGATGTAAGAATCTTGATTTGGACTCAGAAATAAGTGTAGAATCATCCTGAAGTTGAATCAAGATCATAGGAGTTATGATGAAAAAGTTATCCCACTTTTAACCGAAGTGACTTCAGTTTACCCTGTTTGGAGATTTGGTAATTTCTTCTTGATTCTAATTAAACCAGAATGAATCAAGATGTAAGAAGCTTTATTTGGACTCATAAATCAGTGGATAATCACCCTGAAGTTGAATCAATATCATTGGAGTTATGATGAAGAAGTTATCCCACTTTTAACCGATGTTATTCCAGTTTGCCCTGTTTGGAGATTTGGCAATTTCTTCTTGATACTAATAAAACCTTAATGAATCAAGATGTAAGAATCTTGATCTGGACTCATAAATCAGTGTATAATGACCCTGAAGTTGAATCAAGATCATAGGAGTTATGATGAAGATGTTATCCCCACCTTTTACCGAAATGACTCCAGTTTAACCTGTTTGGAGATCTGGCAATTTATTCTTGATACTAATAAAACCAGAATGAATCAAGATGTAAGGTAAGGCTTGATTTGGACCTTATTGAATCAGTTTAGTGAATCCACCAGTTTCGAAGCTGTTGAAGATCAAATTCATTTGGAGTTATGATGAAGAAGGTTTTCCTCCACTTTTTAACGCGAATGATTCTAGTTTACTCTGTTTGGAGATTTTGGCAATTTATCTTCTTGATACAAGATAAAATCCAGAATGAAATCACATTTTAAATTTGATTTGGACTCACCAATAAATCCAGTTTAGAATCACACCCTAGAAGTTTGAATCTAAGATCATAGGAGTTTAATGATGGAGAAGTTATCCCACTTACTTTTAACTACCGAAGTGGATTCTCGTTTACCCGATGTTCTGGAGATTGGGCAATTTCTTCTTGATAACACCATAAAACCAGAAATGAAATCGACAATGTAAGCAATCTTGATTCTGGGACTCATAAATCGAGTTTTAGGAAGTCACACACTCTGAACGTTGAATCAAGATCATTGCAGGAGTTATGATGAAGAATTGTTATCGTCACTTTTAAACCGAAGTGATTCCAGTTTTACCCCTGTTTGGAGATTTGGCAATTTCTTCTTGATTCTAATAAAAACAGAAATGAATCAAGATGTAAGAAATCTTGATTTTGGACTCATAAATCAGTGTAGAATCACCTTGAAGTTGAATCAAGATCAATAGGAGTTATTATAAAGATGTTTTCCCACTTTTTACCGAAGTGACTCCAGTTTACCCTGTTTGGAGATTTGGCAATTTATTCTTGATTCTAATTAAACCAGAATGAATCAAGATGTGAGAATCTTGATTTGGACTCATAAATCAGTGTAGAATCACCCTGAAGTTGAATCAAGATCATAGGAGTTATTATAAAGATGTTTTCTCACTTTTTACCGAAGTGACTCCAGTTTACCATGTTTGGAGATTTGGCAATTTATTCTTGATTCTAATTAAACCAGAATGAATCAAGATGTAAAAATCTTGATTTGGACTCATAAATCAGTGTAGAATCACCCTGAATTTGAATCAATATCATAGGAGTTATGATGAAGATGTTATCCCACTTTTAACCAAAGTGACTCCAGTATACCCTGTTTGGAGAGTTGGCAGTTTCTTCTAGATACTAATAAAACCAGAATGAATCACGATTTAAGAAGCTTGATTTGGACTCATAAATCAGTTTAGAATCACCCTGAAGTTGAATCAAGATCATAGGAGTTATGATGAAGAAGTTATCCCAGTTTTAACCGAAGTGATTCCAGTTTACCCTGTTTGGAGATTTGACAATTTCTTCTTGATTCTAATAAAACCAGAATGAATCAAGATGTAAGAATCTTGATTTGTACTCATAAATCAGGGTAGAATCACCCTGAAGTTGAATCAAGATCATAGGAGTTATGATGAAGATGTTTTCCCACTTTTTCCCGAAGTGACTCCAGTTTACCCTGTTTGGAGATTTGACAATTTATTCTTGATACTAATAAAACCATAATGAATCACGATGTAAGAAGCTTGATTTGGACTCATTAATCAGTGTAGAATCACCCTGGAGTTAAATCAATATCATTGGAGTTATGATGAAGAAATTATCCCACTTTTAACCAAAGTGATTCTAGTTTACCCTGTTTGGAGATTTGGCAATTTCTTCTTGATACAAATAAAACCAGAATGAATCACGATGTAAGAATCTTGATTTGGACTCATAAATCAGTTTAGAATCACCCTGAAGTTGAATCAAGATCATAGGAGTTATTATGAAGAAGTTATCCCAATTTTAACCGAAGTGATTCCAGTTACACTTTTTGGAGATTTGGCAAATTTCTTCTTGATTCTAATAAAACCAGAATGAATCAAGATGTAAGAATCTTGATTTGGACTCATAAATCAGTGTAGAATCACCCTGAAGTTGAATCAAGATCATAGGAGTTATGATGAAGATATTTTCCCACTTTTTACCGACGTGACTCTAGTTTACCCTGTTTGGAGATTTGGCAATTTATTCTTGATACTAATAAAACCAGAAAGAATCACGATATAAGAAGCTTGATTTCGACTCATTAATCAGTGTAGAATCACCCTGGAGTTGAATCAATATCATTGGAGTTATGATGAAGAAGTTATCCCACATTTAACCGAAGTGATTCTAGTTTACCATGTTTGGAGATTTGGCAATTTCTTCTTTATACAAATAAAACCAGAATGAATCACGATGTAAGAATATTGATTTGGACTCATAAATCAGTTTAGAATCACCCTGAACTTGAATCAAGATCATAGGAGTTATGATGAAGAAGTTATCCCACTTTTAACCGAAGTGATTCTCATTTTACCCTCTGTTTTGGAGACTTTGGGCAATTCTTTCTTGATTCTAATCAACCAGCAATGAATCAAGATAAGTAAGGAATCTTGATTGGGACTCATAAATCAGTGGTAGAATCATCCTGAAGTTGAATCAAGACATAAGAGTTTTTGATGAAAGGAAGTTATCCAACTTTTAACCGAAGTGACTCCAGGTTACCCTGTTTGGAGATTTGGCAATTTCTTCTTGATTCTAATCAAACCAGAATGAATCAAGATGTAAGAACCTTTATTTGAACTCATAAATTCAGTGGATATTCCACCCTGAATTTAAATCAATAATCAATTGGAGTTATGATGAAGATTGTTATCAACTTTAACCGAAAGTGATTCCAGTTTGGCCCTGTTTGGAGAGTCGGCATTTCTTCTTGATACCTAACTAGAAAACCATAATGAATAACGATGTAAGAATCTGATCTAGACCATAAATTAGTGTAGGAATCATCCTGAAGTTGAATCTAGATAATAGGAGTTATGATGAAGAAGTTATCCCACTTTTAACCGAAGTGACTCCCATGTTTATTCTCCTGGTTTTGGGAGATATTGGCAACTTCTTCTTGAGTCTAATCAAACCAGAATGCAATCAAGATGGTGAAGAACTTTATTTGGGACTCATAAATCAGTGGATAATCACCCTGAAGTTAAATCAATATCATTGGAGTTATGATGAAGAGGTTATCCCACTATTAACTGAAGTGATTCCAGTTTGTCCTGTTTGGAGAGTTGGCAATTTCTTCTTGATACAAATGAAACCAGAAAGAATCACGATGTAAGAAGCTTTATTTGGACTCATAAATCAGTATAGAATCACCCTGGAGTTGAATCTATATCATTGGAGTTATGATGAAGAAGTTATCTCACTTTTAACCGAAGTGATTCTAGTTTACCCTGTTTGGAGATTTGGCAATTTCTTGTTGATTCTAATCAAACCAGAATGAATAAAGATGTAAGAAGCTTTATTTGGACTCATAAAATAGTGGATAATCACCCTGAATTTGAATCAATATCATTGGTGTTATGATGAAGATGTTATTCCACTTTTAACCGAAGTGATTCCAGTTTACCCTGTTTGGAGATTTGGTAATTTCTTTTTGATTCTAATCAAACCAGAATCAATCAAGATGTAAGAATCTTGATTTGGACTCATAAATCAGAGTAGAATCATCCTGAAGTTGAATAAATATCATTGGAGTTATGATGAAGAAGTTATCCCACTTTTAACCGATGTTATTCCAGTTTGCCCTGTTTGGAGAGTTGGCAATTTTTTCTTGATACTAATAAAACCATAATGAATCAAGATTTAAGAATCTTGATCTGGACTCATAAATCAGTGTAGAATCACCCTGAAATTGAATCAAGATTATAGGAGTTATGATGAAGATGTTATCCCACTTTTTACCGAAGTGACTCCAGTTTACCCTGTTTGGAGATCTGGCAATTTATTCTTGATTCTAATTAAACCAGAATGAATCAAGATGTAAGAAGCTTGATTTGGACTTATTAATCAGTGTAGAATCACCCTGGAGTTGAATCAATATCATTTGAGTTATGATGAAGAAGTTATCCCACTTTTAACCGAAGTGATTCTAGTTTACCCTGTTTGGAGATTTGGCAATTTCTTCTTGATACAAATAAAACCAGAATGAATCACGATGTAAGAATCTTGATTTGGACTCATAAATCATTTTAGAATCACCCTGAAGTTGAATCAAGATCATAGGAGTTATGATGAAGAAGTTATCCCACTTTTAACCGAAGTGATTCTAGTTTAGCTGTTTGGAGATTTGGCAATTTCTTCTTGATACAAATAAAACCAGAACGAAGCACATTGTAATAATCTTGATTTGGACTCATAAATCAGTTTAGAATAACCCTGAAGCTGAATCAAGATCATAGGAGTTATGATGAAAAAGTTATCCCACTTTTAACCGAAGTGATTCTAGTTTACCCTGTTTGGAGATTTGGAAATTTCTTATTGATACAAATAAAACTAGAATGAATCACAATGTAAGAATCTTTATTTGGACTCATAAATCAGTTTAGAATCACCCTGAAGTTGAATCAATATCATAGGAGTTATGATGAAGAAGTTATCTCACTTTTAACCGAAGTGATTCCAGTTTACCCTGTTTGGAGATTTGGCAATTTCTTCTTGATTCTAATAAAAACAGAATGAATCAAGATGTAAGAATCTTGATTTGGACACATAAATCAGTGTAGAATCACCCTGAAGTTGAATCAAGATCATAGGAGTTATGATGAAGATGTTTTCCCACTTTTTACCGAAGTGACTCCAGTATACCTTGTTTGGAGATTTGGCAATTTATTCTTGATTCTAATTAAACCAGAATGAATCAAGATGTAAAAAAATTGATTTGGACTCATAAATCAGTGTAGAATCACCCTGAATTTGAATCAATATCATAGGAGTTATGATGAAGATGTTATCCCACTTTTAACCAAAGTGACTCCAGTATAATCTTTTTGGAGAGTTGGCAATTTCTTCTTGATACTAATAAACCAGAATGAATCATGATTTAAGAAGCTTGATTTGGACTCATAAATCAGTTTAGAATCACCCTGAAGTTGAATCAAGATCATAGGAGTTATGATGAAGAAGTTATCCCACTTTTAACCGAAGTGATTCCAGTTTACCCTGTTTGGAGATTTGGCAATTTCTTATTGATTCTAATAAAACCAGAATGAATCAAGATGTAATAATCTTGATTTGGACTTATAAATCAGTGTAGAATCACCCTGAAGTTGAATCAAGATCATAGGAGTTATGATGAAGATGTTTTCCCACTTTTTCCCGAAGTGACTCCAGTTTACCCTGTTTGGAGATTTGACAATTTATTCTTGATACTAATAAAACCATAATGAATAACGATGTAAGAAGCTTGATTTGGACTCATTAATCAGTGTAGAATCACCCTGGAGTTAAATGAATATCATTGGAGTTATGATGAAGAAGTTATCCCACTTTTAACCGAAGTGATTCTAGTTTACCCTGGTTGGAGATTTGGCAATTTCTTCTTGATACAAATAAAACCAGAATGATTCACGATGTAAGAATCTTGATTTGGACTCATAAATCAGGTTAGAATCACCCTGAAATTGAATCAAGATCATAGGAGTTATGATGAAGAAGTTATCCCACTTTTAACCAAAGTATTTCCAGTTTACCCTTTTTGGAGAATTGGCAATTTCTTCTTGATTCTAATAAAACCAGAATGAATCACGATGTAAGAATCTTGATTTGGACTCATAAATCAGGTTAGAATCACCCTGAAGTTGAATCAAGATCATAGGAGTTATGATGAAGAAGTTATCCCACTTTTAACCGAAGTATTTCCAGTTTACCCTTTTTGGAGATTTGGCAATTTCTTCTTGATTCTAATAAAACCAGAATGAATCAAGATGTAATAATCTTGATTTGGACTCATAAATCAGTGTAGAATCACCCTGAAGTTGAATCAAGATCATAGGAGTTATGATGAAGATGTTTTCCCACTTTTTCCTGAAGTGACTCCAGTTTACCCTGTTTGGAGATTTGACAATTTATTCTTGATACTAATAAAACCATAATGAATCACGATGTAAGAAGCTTGATTTGGATTCATTAATCAGTGTAGAATCATGTTTGGAGATTTGGCAATTTCTTCATGATACAAATAAAACCAGAATGAATCACGATGTAAGAATATTGATTTGGACTCATAAATCAGTTTAGAATCACCCTGTAGTTGAATCAAGATCATAGGAGTTATGATGAAGAAGTTATCCCACTTTTAACCGAAGTGATTCCAGTTTACCTTGTTTGGAGATTTGGCAATTTCTTCTTGATTCTAATCAAACCAGAATGAATCAAGATTTAAGAATCTTGATTTGGACTCATAAATCAGTGTAGAATCATCCTGAAGTTGAATCAAGATCATAAGAGTTATGATGAAGAAGTTATCCCACTTTTAACCGAAGTGACTCCTGTTTACCCTGTTTGGAGATTTGGCAATTTCTTCTTGATTCTAATCAAACCAGAATGAATCAAGATGCAAGAAGCTTTATTTGGACTCATAAATCAGTGGATAATCACCCTGAATTTTAATCAATATCATTGGAGTTATGATGAAGATGTTATTCCACTTTTAACCGAAGTGATTCCAGTTTGCCATGTTTGGAGAGTTGGCAATTTCTTCTTGATACTAATAAAACCATAATGAATAAAGATGTAAGAATCTTGATCTAGACTCATAAATCAGTGTAGAATCATCCTGAAGTTGAATCAAGATAATAGGAGTTATGATGAAGAAGTTATCCCACTTTTAACGGAAGTGACTCGAGTTTACCCTTTTTGGAGATTTGGCAATTTCTTCTTGATTCTAATCAAACCAGAATGAATCAAGATGTAAGAAGCTTTATTTGAACTCATAAATCAGTGGATAATCACCCTGAAGTTAAATCAATATCATTGGAGTTATGATGAAGAGGTTATCCCACTATTAACTGAAGTGATTCCAGTTTGCCCTGTTTGGAGAGTTGGCAATTTCTTCTTGATACAAATAAAACCAGAAAGAATCACGATGTAAGAAGCTTGATTTGGACTCATAAATCAGTGTAGAATCACCCTGGAGTTGAATCCATATCATTGGAGTTATGATGAAGAAGTTATCTCACTTTTAACCGAAGTGATTCTAGTTTACCTTGTTTGGAGAGTTGGCAATTTCTTCTTGATACAAATAAAACCAGAAAGAATCACGATGTAAGAAGCTTGATTTGGAATCATAAATCAGTGTAGAATCACCCTGGAGTTGAATCTATATCAATGGAGTTATGATGAAGAAGTTATCTGACTTTTAACCGAAGTGATTCTAGTTTATCCTGTTTGGAGATTTGGCAATTTCTTCTTGATTCTAATCAAACCAGAATGAATCAAAATGTAAGAAGCTTTATTTGGACTCATAAATCAGTGGATAATCACCCTAAATTTGAATTAATGTCATTGGAGTTATGATGAAGATGTCATTCCACTTTTATTCGAAGTGATTCCAGTTTACCCTGTTTGGAGATTTGACAATTTCTTCTTGATTCTAATCAAACCAGAATGAATCAAGATGTAAGAATCTTGATTAGGACTCATAAATCAGTGGATAATCACCCTGAAGTTAACTCAATATCATTGGACTTATGATGAAGAAGTTATCCCACTTTTAACCGAAGTGATTCTAGTTTGCCCTGTTTGGAGAGTTGGCAATTTCTTCTGGATTCTAATCAAACCAGAATGAATCAAGATGTAAGAATCTTGATTTTGACTCATAAATCAGTTTATAATCATCCTGAAGTTGAATCAAGATCATAGGAGTTATGATGAAGAAGTTATCCCACTTTTAACCAAAGTGACTCCAGTTTACCCTGTTTGGAGATTTGGTAATTTCTTCTTGATTCTAATCAAACCAGAATGAATCAAGATGTAAGAAGCTTTATTTGGACTCATAAATCAGTGGATAATCACCCTGAACTTGAATCAATATCATTGGAGTTATGATGAAGAAGTTATCCCACTTTTAACCGATGTGATTCCAGTTTGCCCTGTTTGGAGAGTTGGCAATTTCTTCTTGATACTAATAAAACCATAATGAATCAAGATGTAAGAATCTTGATCTGGACTCATAAATCAGTGTAGAATCGCCCTGAAGTTGAATCAAGATCATAGGAGTTATGATGAAGATGTTATCCCACTTTTTACCGAAGTGACTCCAGTTTACCCTGTTTGGTGATCTGGCAATTTATTCTTGATACTAATAAAACCAGATGAATCAAGATGTAAGAAGCTTGATTTGGACTTATTAATCAGTGTAGAATCACCCTGGAGTTGAATCAATATCATTGGAGTTATGATGAAGATGTTATCCCACTTTTAACCGAAGTGATTCTAGTTTACCCTGTTTGGAGATTTGGCAATTTCTTCTTGATACAAATAAAACCATAATGAATCACGATGTAAGAATCTTGATTTGGACTCATAAATCAGTTTAGAATAACCCTGAAGTTGGATTAAGATCATAGGAGTTATGATGAAGAAGTTATCCCACTTTTAACCGAAGTGATTCTAGTTTACCCTGTTTGGAGAGTTGGCAATTTCTTCTTGATACAAATAAAACCAGAATGAATCACGATGTAAGAATCTTGATTTGGAATCATAAATCAGTTTAGAATCACCCTGAAGTTGAATCAAGATCATAGGAGTTATGATGAAGAAGTTATCCCACTTTTAACCGAAGTGACTCCAGTTTACCCTGTTTGGAGATTTGGCAATTTCTTCTTGATTCTAATCAAACCAGAATAAATCAAGATGTAAGTGTTAAAATTAAAAAGAGAATAGCCAGAGGAAAGGATTTAGTCCATGATCAAAGACAAGTGCATCAAGAGAAATTGATTTGGGCTATCTGTGCAGTCTTGCTCCACAAGCTACCGTCTTCACCTAACCTGACTTGCAAGACAAGGAATGAGTTAGGGAGGACCTTGTGGACGTGATAAGCTCCAGAAACCTAAGGATACTCAGTTTGAATTCAAATGGAAGGATCTGGTTTGATTAAAGCAAGAAGAAGTCACATGGGTGCATAAGGAGCTGTGTAGACCTGTCACTATCACCAAGGAAGGTTGTGCCTCTCCTCCTGTCCCTTTCTACTCTTCCTGGACGAGCCAGACCTTGGCTTTATCCCCTTTGGCCTCTTCTCAGTCTATACAGAATTATTTGTTTATGTTTCCATTTTTTAGTAATTGTTTAATCATGTGTATTGCCTATTTAAAGGCTTCCTCATCACTTGTAACACTTATCAGAATTAATAGACAAGTTTCTCTCTCTAAACTCCTGGCTCTCTCTCTCTTTCTTGTGTCTAAACAATATTCACAATGTAAGGAGTTAAGTATTATGGTTTAGAGGCTGCCTTAGCTCTTTCTCACTTAAGGCAGCCTAATACTTGTCAAACTCACTCTAAACTCTTCTTTATCTACTGTCTTAAACTCTAGCTTACTGATTCTAAATCACATTCATCTAAGTACACAAACTCTAAGTGTTGTGCTACTTCTCAAGGATTAGATTCATACTAGAGAGTTTCTGCATCATAAAACCAGTTTATTGTCTAGGATTTTTGGTTATATAGTAAGCTGTGTATGAGGATTCAATCACAAGTTGGTTGTCTCTTCCTTTGAATGGTGAGTTCCTGTTGTATGGTTGAAGAGGATTCAGTTACAAGTTAACTGAAGACTCTCTTGACATGAGACAAACACTCATGAATTCCAACATGGTATCAGAGCTTTGTTGCTCTTCTTTGGGATCAAACTCACCTCTTTTCTCTCTGTTTTTTGAATAAATCCTTTCTCTCCCACTCTGATATAGTGTAAGCTTGCTCAATACTTGTTAGTATCTTGAGTCAAGGATGAGGAAGAGAAAGATTTCAAAAATGCTTCACAATTATGCTTTATCCACTGGATAATAACTTTCTCTTAATGGAGCATCTCTTTGACCAGTGGACAAACTGTTTTGATCCATTGGTTTCACAGTGTCTAAGGCCACAGGAAATACTTGTTCATGTGTTATTCTGATGGTTCTCTTGTTGCAAGCTCTGGAAAACATCAGTTCATGAGTTATTCCAGTGGCACATGTCTATGATCAGTGGATAAATTAATTGTCCAATGGTCCATTGTGTTTCAGCTACTAAAGCACCAACTCTTGATGAGTATTGGATGCTCTTGGCTATTAATGCTTCCGCAAAACTCAAGAAAACAGAGCAAAACTCTGTCCATTAGAACTCTTGAGCAAATTTCTATTTTTCTATTCTCTATTCTCTCATTCTCTCATTCACAGGATACTTATTCTCAATCATTCTCCCATTCTCTGGCTACTAATACTCTGGTTACATCATTCTCTACTCTCTACTTATACTCTGGTTACTCAAATCTCTTTTCTCACAATCTTGTTTATAATCTACCTAAGGTTGTTAGACTGTCTTGAAGTTAAGATGTCTTGAAAGAATAGTCTTGCTTCTGTCCTTAGGAAAATTGGTTGTGTTGTTGCCTGAATGCTTGGTCTTGTTGATTAGGATTCAGAGTGTGTTGCTAGGATAGAATCATGAAGATATCTGTCCATAGCTTGTTTGAAATGAGTTTTAAAGATCAGACTTGGTGAAAACCAATGTTCTGGTCTCTTGTTGTCTACTCATGCTTGTCTTAGTGTTGGTTTGACAGGATGCCCATGTTGATCAGAGCCTACACATGATGTTATTCCTGACCATGGAGATTGCCCACTGCCCATCAACACTTTGGAAACTGATTGTGTCCATTAACTCCCAAGATGGTTGAGAGGATGAAGGGGGCAGTGGAGAGATTGCTCAGAAGTGACTTACCTGATGCCAAGAGGGTGGACAGGAAGTACACTCAAGAGAAAAGGCCACAATTCAAGTCAAAAGGGTTGTGGTCTCAAGGCATTGGTGATCATCATTGGCTCTCATCTTCAAAGCTTGAACACATACTCTCATTCTCAGGTCAAGCTTGAGGAGGGGTGTTAATATGAGAAGCCAATGTCCATTCTTCATAAAGTTATGCAAGGGAAGTACCTAAAACTATACTTATTCTTGTTTGAATAGGTTTGCCCCTTGAATTGATGCAGGTGTGTGTGCATTGTTTGAATCAGGTACTTGGACCTCATGAGAAGAGTCTGGTCGTGGAACAAACCCTTTGATGATGGCAGGATGTCAGAAGAAAGGGGGAGACTAAGAACCAGCCACATCGAGAGTTCCAAGCAGTTTTAAGTGTGAAGCAAGGAAGACATTGGTGTCTGCTTGTCATTTAAGTAAGGCAATGATCCAAGGTTTATGAGTCCCTAAACTAGATCATAAGACTCATAAACCCACTGGCCAATCCCTAGGCTGAGGGTAGTTGCACTCTTTTTCCCTAAGTGATGGTTTTATCCCATGAGGTTTTTCTACACTTAGGTTTTTAATGAGGCAAGTACTCTCAGTTCCAAGCTTGCCCAAGGATCTCTTATGGTCAAGCTTGAGGGGGAGTGTTAAAATTAAAAAGAGAATAGCCAGAGGAAAGGATTTAGTCCATGATCAAAGACAAGTTCATCAAGAGAAATTGATTTGGGCTATCTGTGCAGTCTTGCTCCACAAGCTACCGTCTTCACCTAACCTGACTTGCAAGACAAGGAATGAGTTAGGGAGGACCTTGTGGACGTGATAAGCTCCAGAAACCTAAGGATACTCAGTTTGAATTCAAATCGAAGGATCTGGTTTGATTTAAGCAAGAAGAAGTCACATGGGTGCATAAGGAGCTGTGTAGACCTGTCACTATCACCAAGGAAGGTTGTGCCTCTCCTCCTGTCCCTTTCTACTCTTCCTGGACGAGCCAGACCTTGGCTTTATCCCCTTTGGCCTCTTCTCAGTCTATACAGAATTATTTGTTTATGTTTCCATTTTTTAGTAATTGTTTAATCATGTGTATTGCCTATTTAAAGGCTTCCCCATCACTTGTAACACTTATCAGAATCAATAGACAAGTTTCTCTCTCTAAACTCGTGGCTCTCTCTCTCTTGCTTGTGTCTAAACTATTGACATGAAGAAATAAAGAAGTCAAGAAAGAATAAGAAAGGATTCTGATGGTTGAAGAAGCAAGTGGTCGAGAAGACTTGTGACTCAAGTATGTCTGTACAGCCTTGCCATTAAAGTAACCCATCTGACCTAGGTTTACAAGGAAAGGCAAGGAAGAAGAAGAAAAACTCGTTTGGACCACATTTGAATGAGAATAGAGCTGTTGGAGAGTCTGGACAAGGGCAGGCAAGTTGGCTGAATAGAATACATTAAAAGTCACATGCTGCCCTAAGGGTTGGGACCACTCCAGAGAGGTCACTTTCATGGTCCAGACCTGGAGAAAACCATCATATTTTATTCTTATTCTTCTTGTCTTCATTAGTCTCTGAATGTCTTTAAATAATGTTGTTTGTAACCCAAAGAAATCAAGGAAACAGTTTCCTCATTAATCTATTCTCTCAGTTCTCTCTCTCTCTCTCTCTCCTTTATCTCTCACGAATTCCTTCCTCTCTCTCTCCCTAGTTCTTCATTTTCTTCATTTTCTTCATGTTCTTCCTGTTCTTCAGCTTCTCTACCTAAACCAGACACTAAAACCACTTATTCTAACATGGTATCAGAGCTACAAAGCTCTTGAAACCTTCTCTACTTCCGCAAAGTACTCTGTTCTAAGTCTCTGGTTGAAATTTCTTCAAGTCTCACCCTATTACCCAATGGTTAATAGCAAGAGAAGATGGAGAACACCAAACTTGCGACCATTCATGTGACTCTGAAGGGGATGAACTACCTTTTATGGTCCAGATTGGTGAAAACTGCCCTTGGAGGAAGAGGTTTATGGAGCCATGTCTCAACTGGAGAAGCCCCAAAACAGACCATCCAAGGAGAAGATGGAAAGGAGATAATTGTGGTGGATGAAGGCAAATGGGTTCAGGAGGATCTCATGGTGCTTTCTCTTATCCAAAACTCTCTGGATCCAGCTATTTTGGAAGCTTATTCATACTGTGAAAGCTCCAAAGACTTATGGGAAACTCTCTACAAGGTTTATGGAAACATTTCCAACCTTACTCGAGTTTTTGAAGTGAAGAAGGCCATTAACTCACTCAGTCAGGAAGATATGGATTTCACAGCTCACTTTGGTAAGTTCAGGTCACTTTGGGCTGAGTTGGAGATGCTCAGACCACACACAGTCGATCCAGCAGCTCTGAATGAGAGGCGTGAGCAGGACAAGGTATTTGGATTACTCCTTGTTAAACCTAAAGAGAGAAATGGACCACTAAAGGCCATGTGCAAAGTTAGGGCCAAAACCCATTGAAGTCTGATCAAGGACTAAAGAGGGGTCTACAATCTTATGCTGAGCAAGAACAAGGTTCAAGAAGGGCCTATGATCAAGAAGGAAGTGTTTGGGAAGATTTGGGAGCCATTGGACGAAATGTGCAAAGTTACGGATGACCGTACGGAATGTATGGACTGTACGGACATGGTCGACCCAAAAACTTCCTGGTTCGACTTTTGGGAGAGTTTGGGCCATGTGCAAAATCTGGGTTGAGATGTACGGACGGG